>DWGJ01000195.1:0-39476 GCA_018246895.1 Aspitha aspitha aspitha | reverse complement strand
ATATATAAAAATTCCGTGTCACGATGTTCGTATGCGAAAATCTCCGAAACCAGTGGATCGATTTCATTGAAATTTTGTACATATCTATTATTTGATCCAACTTAAAAGATAGGATAGTTTTTATCAAATAAATAATAAATGTCATTTGTCAATAAATTCTTACATAAAATAAATTTCTGAACGCACGATATTTGACATATATGATTTGACATATATAATCACGGCAACGCGTGGTCTGGTTCACGAGTAGTATATAATATGCAATATTCGATGTCAGTTCCATAACTCAAACCAAAGTTTGGTTACATACATTACGTGAGTCCGCAACCGTTCCGCGGTAGGTTTTAAACATCTCCAGCTGAATAAATAACATTACACTGGGCCTAAAATGCTCAGCTCCAACCATACAAAATGATGACAAAGGCCTAAATGCTCCCACGCGAACACAAACAGATAAAGTCCGGCCGTAATGCACAATTAGTGCGCCAGCAGTAGTCGGCCATTATAAGTTAAACAGAACGTACACGATCTATTGGTTATACCGCCAGATAGTCTCTAACATTTCCATCCCCTAATCCTAAAAATAATTTTAACAAGGATTCCACGATACAAGAAAATTTTAACAGGGTTAATGATTTGTAATGTCAGTGCGTCTTAAGCACTATGTCGTGTTAAGCATCGCAGAGAACTTATTACGGCTCACATCAACTCCTGGATAATTATAAAGTTAGATGTTGATTTTCACTGTGAATGAAAAGCGTAGAAGTTATAGTTTAGTTGGCATAGTTGGCATACGTAGAATCTATATGTTATTGAACTACCTGCCATCCTTACGACCAGTCTTAACGATGTTTCAATTCAATAAACGTGTAAAACTTCATAAAGTTATACGATAAAATTCAAAGATTCCATGACCACTCCCAGGTATTACTGTACATCAATAATTTCTTTTTGCTTCATTTACCACGTCGTATGTGATATGTATTTTTTGTATTGAAAATGCCCAAAATGAGCTAGGACTATTGATCTTTAAAGCAAACCAGAACCCAACAGTAACCGAGTAGGGATTTTAATCGAATCAAGATTTGAATTTCAAATTCATTGGAGAAGCCAGTTAGCGACATAAATATTTACTTAAATTACTTAACGAAACTCGGGAGGTAACCGTTATGGCAAACTAGGGAGTTTCGAATGTCTTATTGACACTGCGAATGGAATTGAATAATTTATTGAAGATGGCTTTTATGAGTTACCTGTTTATAACGTTTACAGCAGCATAAATATTCAAGGCCTTGGCTCTCTATAGGCACATATATACATACATACAAGTATCTTGATCTACACACCCAAAAGCATACATGCATTCGTAGAAAGTAGCAAAAGTTGCTTAAAATTATTTTCTTTTGTAGCCCAATAGCATTAAAACAAACCAAAAAAGTTCATCAACGGCTGATTTTAAACTAGAAAAACATAATCTGTGATGAGAATGAATCCAGGAGCTATTGTCTAAAAACAGCAAAAATCATGTTAAATATGTAGAATAAATGTGTAAGAAATACGCATATATATTTTTTCGTATTTAACGTTACCTAAATCAGTATTATTTTGCTAGTGCTTTGTATAAAATTCTTTAAATTACATATCAGTAAACGGAACAGTGCTTTATGTTGAAGCGGTACGAAGTTTGTTGGCGCTGTGTAAAGCGTCAAATAATTTGTCAAAGTTCCTAGCTACAACTGAAAACAGTGAGTGTACTTACATAATGGTAAGCAGATTTAGCCTCCTTTTTGTAAAGGGGAGGTATTGTGGTCTTTAGGATTCAAATCCATCAGTAAAGTAATAAACGGTGTCAGACGCTGTCGGTAAAAATGTAATTATTCTTGCTATCGTAACCATAAAGTGTCTACCGCCATCAGGCTGACTTAATAGACAGATATCAAACGAATCAATACCTTTGTGGAGGTGCTGTCTTGGGCAGCAATCTCAATGGATCATAGTGGTTTACGTCATTTCTGTTAATGGCCAAGTTATATTGAAACGTAATAGCAATAAATGTAATACCCTATATATACCCAATACCCTAACAACGTTATGAGTTATGAAATAAAAAAGAAAGGCAATTAAAGAGAAAATACATAATGAAAAAAGTTTTGTACTTTTTTCATTCATGTTCACTATTAGGATATTCCAAAAATCGTTGTAAGGAAATTAAGATCTTATTTTCGACTATCTTAAGGCACTACCACTCTTTTCAAATTCGGTTTCAAATCAATTTCATTTTTAATACTATTTAAGGTTCGAAATTAGACGTTTACGGTTAGCAATTGATTTGAATTTCCATTTATCAAAAGTGAGAACTACCTAACAAATTAGACTTAGACTAACGCAGACAGATTTAAAAAGCAATGCAACGTAATTCGGATTAACTGGGATCTTTAGATTGACGTTGACAATATGAACGTATGCAATATTTAATTATGGTAATGTAATTTAATTATTGTATTGTATTTTTACTCTGCACTCTTTCCTGTATAAACTATAACTTTACCAAATATCACACGCGTGCGTGTGGGCACAATATGCTTCAAAAACTTATGGTTATCGAAAAATACATTCATTGTTTCAAAACAAAAACACCATTGTCGGAAGCACTTATTAAGGCAATACACTTAATTTGGTGTCAATAAAATACGTATTGAAAGCTTGGTCATTACCGTGAATGCGCAAATGCTGTCGGGCGATAGTGGGAAACAGCAAATTGTGGCCACTTACACAATTGAAACTCCACTACTTATTACATATAATATGAATTGTATTGAGCTGCTGTTTATACTGCACTTTACTATTAAATGTTTATCACCACAGGATATTGCTAAGCTAATCTGTAACTGGAACAATCTATAAATATATATTTTGAGGCGAAACTTACCGTTTTGATTATTAATTTAAAACGCATCATATGGCGAATGGAGAATCCTTGTTATTTGAAAATTCTATGTATAGTTCATCATTAATCTTTATTTGTTATGATGCCTTTTATAGAGTATGGCTTCTTACCGATCCAGATGACTGAAGTAGATTAATGAAATAAATTGAATTCTATACCATTTAATTAAATAGAATCATATTTATGTTACGTCGCGGTGTCTATTACAGTAGTGACGAAATATGTAGCACCTCGTGTTCCATATACCATTAAAATGAATTATTGCAGGCTTATAGCGCTACAGTTTTTTATTAGCGATGAGATGAGATTGGATAAAAACAACCTACATTAACATCCAATCCTGGGGTGTTCACGCTCCGGTTGCGATCAAGAAAATCTTTTACCATCTCGTCAGTCCTTCAAGCTTCTAATTTGTATTCTTATTCTGGCAGACTCAAGACTTTATAAAGCAATTACAAAGTTAAAAGTACTAAAAATACGCTTATAAATAATATTATTTAAATGCCCCGAACAACTTTGCCGTTGGGTTGTGCTTTAATTGGTTTTTATATCAACATATTCATAGTTAATTTTGAGCCAGTGCATGAAATTTCAGTCTTTTCTTAGAGCCAAATTTAATAAAAATAGTTAATCATCACATTTTCTGGATGGAAATCGAATCGATATCCGAATAAGAAATCGTCTTCTCCACGCATTATTTCCAATACCCAGTCTTAATACTAATCTCAAGTTACATTGCTTAAAATGACAGTCACTGGGTGGTACTGAATACATTTTACATAAGTACTGCTAGCACTCATCAGTAGCGTGTTTTGTGTGTATTGGCGGCGCAAAACCAAAATTTAATGTGGGCAAGGTACATTTCGCGAGGCCCTTTGAGTAAGGCCCTTTGTAAGAAGAAGGGATTATAAAGGCGATAGGCTCTATGCACCGCGAGGCCTTACGCCGCCTCTTCTTCTGTGTTAAGGATCGACTGCGGCGCAACACAACCAAGCGCAAAGCCTTAAATGCGGTTTTCAACAGTCTTGTTATCTTTGTAACCATTTCTGTGGTTTGACGATAATAGATATTTTATACAGTGTATCGTTTGGTGAAGCAATAACCTTTAAAGTATATTTCATACGTTATTTTTTGTTGTTGTAAGTGTTAAATGTGTGTTGTTAAATTCCATACACATTTTTATCGCGTCTCATTAAAATGGTATCAATTTAATGCAAGGCTGTAACTGTATACTGACCAGCCTGGTTTTGTAAACACTAATCAACATCTGCATGCCGTGCAGTGAAACAGCTATTCGGCATTCACTAGGACTTAGCTCGGCCGAGTTCACAATCGATATGCGGCTTGGAACTATTTACATACCTTCAAGTGATGATTTATCTGTGCACTGTTGAACACGAGTTTCCTGACTACATGAAACAAGTTATGGTCATAGTTCACCGTTGGCCATGTGTGAATTGACTGACTTCATATGTTTTGGGTAACAATACGAGAACTGACATCTCGTATGAACTGACATGGACGTTTAGATTTCTCCAAGCTGTCTCCTTGCTCGTTACAACCAGTGATATCTTATAAAACATAGCGCTTTTAAGAAACAGAAATACCTACCTACTTTGGTTTAGGTTCGTTATAGCCAGAGACCTAAGAACAGATCTCCAGACATCGAAGCTAAAATGACAATGACTACACGATCGTTATCCAAAGGAAAAAATGTACTAAATATATGTAGTTATCCGAGGGGTCCTAGAGGTACATAGACTGATATGCTTCAAGTTTAATTAGAAAAAGAAAGTGACCTAGTATAAAGTAATGTGAAATGTATTTAAGTAAGTACTTCGTTTTTACGAGTTTATCAAAACCCATTGAATTATTTCGTCGATGCAACTTTGTTATAAAATGCCAGGCGGTTTATTAGTCCCATGTACGCAATAAAGGCGGGCCGCTCTGAACAACGCGTAGGGCTACCAAAATATTACTTTCCACAAATCTGGTACTTCTGTTGACGACGAATAATTGCAATATATTTTTAGCTTCCTCTTCCATATCATTTGTTTCTTATTCACTATTGTGTATATATGTTTATATAGTCTAGTGTGTTTAGTAAAATATTTTTTGATAACAAAATATTTATGTACCTATGTATATACAATAAAAAATCATTATTTTGGATACAAGAATAAAGATAAGCTCATAAGTAAATTCTAATAGTTATTTAAATGTATTATCTAATATCTATAAAGGAAGTATGGCGATATAAAAAGAAACAGTAAATTGAAAACTATCTCGATAGCCCTATGCTCGAACACGAGCTTAGCTGAATTAAAGCTGTATTTATAGCGGTCCACGCGTCGATTCCCATGATGATAACATGTAATTCGACTGTTCTGTCCAATATAAATGTACCCGTAGCAGTTAGCGCGAAATATGCCGGTACCCGCTCGTTTGCCCTTTATTACTGTGATACATGTTCATCAGCTATAAGCGAAATAGCTTCACTATTTGGGACTAATGCCTATTATAGACTCCTAATAAACCGCTCTTATACTGTGCCAAATTATAGCCAATTGAATTTTACTCACTGCAACAAAGTTTAATGGTTTATTTGGCAAAATTTTATCAGAACCTACATATTTGTATTTGAATTGCAATGAAATTCGAAATTTAAAATGTTACGATTGTTCATAATTTTGTTATTTACTAATGAGTGGTTATGGTTGTGTAATAAATTCTATGCACATTATAATTAAGAAACTTACATAGACCCAGGTTTGAAGGGACCCTTATCTAGCCTTGAGACATAATAAATTTAGACTGTATCTTATCTTTAAAGAGCAATTATTGTATATCTATATATCCAGTTCTATACTCTCATGAACAGTTAGTTAAGATGTTCAAGGCAGTAGCGGCCACTCGTGATCGCTGCCTGCTCGTTTGTTACTCCTTTTCCATAAAAAAATCTTGGATATATCCAACAACTAAACATAAAATTTTAATTGTATTTTCAATCGTTTTACAATTTACTATTTAAAATGTTGTCCTTGTGCGTTTATATCTAAAATCTAAAATGCAATTTATGTGGCGCGGGGCCCAGGTTGGCGCGCAGTTCATTAGAATTTATGACACATGGCGGCTCACTGTAATTAAAAGAGCTCACCGAGGGACATGAAACCGAAATGTTGCGAATCTATGCCACAAACCTGGTTGTTTGTGGTCGAGATGGCAGGAGTGAAACTAAATATACCTATCAACATAAGCATGATATTTATAAATACAGACACATATTTATGTATGTATGTTTTTGTGAATACTTCTAGAACATTAAAAATATTATTCTAAAATGTACATAATTCACAGTTATACTCAAATAGTCAGATAAGGGTTTTTAAATAGCTTACTTTTGTAAAACAACGCCATCTGACTTGGATTAGTTTCCATTGTATACATTGTTTAAAGCGAGGTACAACCGAAAAATCACAAAACGAATAATTTTCAAGTATCGAATATAATGAGCCAGAATGAATATTTAAAATAGAAAAATATTTGTGGGGCCAGATGAATACTAGAGGGGACTAGAATAGTCTTCAGAGGAAGAAACCCAGATACTAATCAGTATGACCTACGAGTATATTAACACTAACATATCCTAATTGGATCCATTCTTTCTGTCATTATTAAATAATAGGTACCTACTAAGTAGCTAATACTGTTTTACAAGTTATGCATGCTATTGACACTAACAGAGCCATACTTATTTATTTATTATTAATGCCACACTTAATGTAATCCGTACATCATCCAACGTGGGCGCTTTAATTAAAGATTGCGGCGCAGTGGACATTGTCGTTACGTCAATGTCATCTCAATAATAATTGTCTCTTGATGTGATTACCAAATACGTAGTGGCTATACCGGTATATATCCTGTGTCTAGATTCCGATCGTGATTGAGTTGTTCAATATTACTTAATATAACTATACTTAGTTGATGAAACGTATATACGTAGGTACAGGAGGAAATTAGGTTAAAGCTAACTTCAATTTGGTTGATCTAATAATGATGGTGATGAACCTGGTCTAATAATTCTTATTGAAGCTAACTCTGCCGTTGAGTTGAAATTAAAAATCCTCCGACATCCGCAAATAAGGAAATTATGAAACCGCGGTGAGAGCTCGCATTCGAAGCTTTGTTCGTAGGCGCTTTTGTTTAGACCTTTCAGGTTTTAATTGAAAAATCAAATGAGTTTGCGATAGGGATTACTTTGTATAAACAAGTCTCAAATTAAGAATTTTTTTTCTTTACACATTATTACTGTATATCTTTTTGGCTTTCTTATTAATATTTTGGTCATAAAACGAATAAAAAAAAACTCATTTATAAAAAAAAATTAATAAAATAATAATAATAATAATAATTATAATTATACAGTTAATAAAACATTAACTGTATAATGTACGTAATCGTACAATACATGCCAGATTATAAATAAAATGAGCACTTCATTTTGAACACAATTCTATCGCGCCTTGGGAATAAGTGTTCGAGTAAGTAACTGTAGTAAGTAAGTCGGAGAGTATAATCGGAGTCTTAAGGTTAGAACACTGTGGAACTAAATGTTATTGAAAAGAGAAAAAAATGCAACGATGGCTATGACAAGGGGGGTTGTCCACGGGGACGTACACGAGGAATTATATTTGGAGACTTCGAGCTGTAGAGAGAGGTGTTATCAGCGTTTGTTTTGAACATGAAAGTTTTGGGGGGGTTTAACAAAAAAAACATAAAATGGTTTAAAACTTTCAAATCGCTAGTTTTACGTAAACGCACGAATCGGAAAATTGTAGCCCTCGCCAGATTTATATCGGCATTACACAGAGCCGCTAACATTGGGTGGAAAAGGGTCAGGGAATATTTCAATATGCCATTCACATTTTTTACGATCGTCATGTGTGGGACGATTGTGCAAACCGCCAATATAAGGCGATTTAGAGGAAATATATTTAGTTCGTTAAGTAGTTTTTTGTTACTATTTATAAAATCTGATATTTAGAGATCATAGTACGCATCTCCCAATTTACCAAGTTATATGCGTTTTTAGGAATTTAATACCTGTTACCCGGTGTGACGATGAAATGAAAAAAAAACACGAATTAGATTTTCCGTAATATCCTCTAAGGTGAAGTCTGCCAATCCGCACTTGATCAACCTAGTATATTTGGTCATAAATATTTTTTTTCTCGGGAGTAATACTCACCTAAGTTTAGATAAAACGATAAAAGGATTCAAGATTATTACTGTAAAAAATCATTGTCCATAAATAAAGGTTTTTATATAAAGGAGATGGTAATACAGAAAATAAATATTGTATATGTTCATCTGCTTAAGATTAGGTATACCTACATATTAACATATAACCCCTGGGGGCAAGTATTACAATTCCAATTAAACGAGCTTTTAGGTGTGGATCTATCGATTGTTCATCCTAGATGGGACTATTGATACATAAGTTGGATCATATAAGGTAATATATAAATTTATTTATTATTCCAAGAACATGACTCCACAACCACGAACATTTTCAATAACTAAGCGAAGATTAAGTTAATTATTATACCATGCTCTTACTGGGTACTTGTACTGGGTGCGTAGTAAGGGTGAAGTAGAATAAGCTATGATAAGCCTAACAGGTATGCATACCTACTCATTATAACAGCTTAAGACCATGACAACAACACAAATGGACAGGTTTGTCATCAGTTCAATAAAATGTTATTTATATTAATAAAATAATACTATATTTACGAGTATATGTAGTATAACAGTGCTAGAAGAGCAATCACTTGTCATAAAAAATAGTAACTGATGTTATTCTATTTGATTTTGGGTACAATGTTGTGATTATTATTGTGATCAACAATCACTAATCATAGAGGTAAGTGGCTGAAAGCTATGTGATTAGGTCTTTCACTACCTACTTGATTGATCTTTTACCCAACGATCATGTACCTACACGAATATGTATCCAAAGCAAGTTTATTGAGTGAAGCGGAAGGCAATACATAGTGATAGTAGTTTAGTTATAATTTGTTTCTCTTTATAATGTCAGTACATTTAGATAAGCAAATTGCCCATTAGACTGAATCCAAAAAGTTAGCACCAATTTAAGCTATGTAACAGCAATTTGGGAATTAACAAGACACATCGTGGGGAAACTTTTTGTGGGTAATGAATCAAAAGTTGTGGAGTTTCGGCCGCAAGAGGATGCTATAATAAATTTCAACATTAAGGTTGTGAGGTGGAAAATGAGGAATATTCAATTTGCAAGCTCTTGCTAAATAATGGTATTAAAAGATTACCTAATGGGTGGATCACTGGTGTGAGATGTTAAAGGCAGTAGCGGCCCAAGACGCGGGTAACTTACGTCTTGTGAGGCCCTCTTATGGTACAAAATGAAGGGTTTATAAAAAAATACACTTCAAATTAAACATTTTTTTTTTTAAGAAATACCAAAATGTTCAAATTATGTCCGTTTTTGGAACATAGAACAAAGAAATTTATTTTCGGCTTTAAGGCGCGAGGTCCTTTGCATTGCTAAAGTTTGTGGTGAAGTTGAACATTAGTAGAGTTTAATTAACTTAATGTATTAATTAGCTGTAACTTCATCGTAATCTGTATTCAAGGATGAAATGAAGAATTTTTTGACACAATTAACTTACTTTTAACTAAAATACTTCATTGAATAAATTATGTAAGTGAAGACGAAGATTTAGTTTAAATTATTAATAAATTTCAAAATCATACAAGTACGACATTAATATAAGATTCTGCCGATATAATTGAAAACACAAATTGAAATCAGTAACTGTGTTTTGACTTGTTTTAAGTGTTATTTATAATCACGAGGCCGAGCGCTAGCTGGGAAACTATTCATACACATTACATAAGAAATCACAGACGTTGCGTATTTTAAACACAACATACATAAACCGAAACAACAGTTTTTGGAATACGTATCTGACAGTGTGTTAGCTCCATGTAAAAACTCTTGCACCCATTATGAAGAACTTTACCGTAGGCATGGAGATTATTTATCACTGGGATCAAGATTCTCTTTACGGGATCAACTATCATTTTCTCAGTTGCGTGCGAGCAAATTAGCTAGATATTGAAATTATTCAATTGCAGCTAATTATAGAGGATATTTTGTGGACGCATAAATTCGCTAAACTACGTTTTCATTATAAACTTTTCCCAAAACAGGTACGGAATACTGAGTGAGTGAAGAGTCAATTCAATTATTAAGACCGCCTCTAAATATCCTACAGGATTCTTATTCCACTCAAGAACGCAATTTCGTCCAAAACGATCGCACACACGTCGTAAAATCGTACATCGAAAACTTATTGGAGGAGCAAGTTATTGGTCGTGTCATGACATCGCTGAGCCCTCGTAAAAATATGAACGTATCAGTATTGTAAGTTGTCCGACGGGGAAGTTATGCGAACACGCGAAAGCAAACGCTCGTTCTGCCGGTTACATCCGCTGAAAGGTCACAATGGCGTGGCAAGCTGACTCAGGGATACCGGATAGCGCATGTGTAGAGTGTGATCACGAGTTCGTGAATGTAGCTTTAGTAATATTTGTTTGAAAAGTACGACACGACTTTTTCGTATCGAAACGTTTGAGAACGTAATATTTAAGATGGTTAAGAAAATATTTATCACTCCTATCTACATGTATATCATATCAGATATTGATAATAAAGATCTGGAGATACTGGATCTGGAGATTGTCGGCCAGTCCAAGGACATTAGAGTATCATGTATATTAATCGATTAATTATGAAATTCAAGTAGTCTCTGACAGGAACGGCATTACAAACAACGTTTATCGCAGACTTGTTCTCTGGAAACTATTGTAACAACGTCATTTGAGTAGGGTTATAGTGATTTATGCGAATTGTCAATGCGATTAGCATCGAAGAGCTACGAGTTGGGGCGTCCAGCGCATTTCAATTACGGTGAGAATGTTACGACGGAATTATGCATGGGGAGACTCTGATTGAAACATTCAGTATACCTATTATTACTTAAAATTTGGTTGAAAGTTTACTAGAGAAGAAATGTTGATAGGCTACAAAAACCTTTTAATGTTGACATTTTAGCTACATTTGAAAAATAGTTACAAATGTACATACTACATACTTATATATGTGTGTATATAGACACTACGCGTTATATATAATCTTATCTACGCACCCATAATGAATAATATCTGCAATTGTTTGATCCACAAATGCGTTGTACACAAGAAACGTTGTGACTCAACTGTGACAATGAAACCTGAAGGTAAAACGACAGATAATCGATATGTGATAAATTTTCGTCTTGATAGTTCTACTAAATTGATACCATTAAAGCAGCTAAGTAATCCGCGATATGTATAGGTTAAGCGTGTCATCAGGTTGGCTTACAGTGATAACATCTGCATTCGATATGTAATATTGACAGCTGGACGGCTTTGTGTTTGACATGCGTTTATCTCATCTCACCTAACCAAACACTACCATCAGGATAAGAAAGTTTTGACGGTAATCAATAATCATTACACGTTCGTGAATTAGCCTTTTTGTATAGATATTATATAAATGCATATAATCATAATCATTCTGCCTGTTTTAATATATAATTTCCATCAACATTATCAGCCTATAGGTATATCGAAAGTAGTCGTATTACAGAAAAAGTTAGCGTTTAATATTTTACAGTAACCAAGCAGTCCAGTCCTACCATTCAAAAAGGATATTTTACGGAGTTACCAATAATAAAAAATTAAGATACAATATTTTGTGGGATTTGTTTAACTTCAAAATAGCTACTTCTACCTCAGTGCTCATTAAATTATAATGTAAAACATACAAAAATGTTCCACTGACATGAAGTGACTATAGACCCTTTTATAAAAACGTAGCTTAGTGAAATAAAAATCTTTTCAATGGGAGTAGCTATTATGTCAAGAAGCTCTTCAACTTTTTATTTCCGCAAAAGAAATAAATTTTATTGTAAAGTCGAGTGGGTGAACAATGCCGACCTCAACGATTGCAAGGCAATTGTTTCTTTGATAGCAGTTAATCAGCGAAGACTTCTAAGCTATCAGCAATCAAACAGAATAACGAAGAACGCCAGTGTAAACGTTTTAATCAGAGGTGGCCATCCATTATACAAAGGCAGCGCGTTAATTGAAATGCGTCAAAGATCCGACCCAGTGACTCTTCGGGTCAAGTCGTTATGACAATCGTATAAATTCTTGTCTCCCAGTGCATACGACGTTACTTCTATAGTTTCGCGACAAGGGTGGGAACGGTTTACTTATATTGCGCCCCGGACGAATGGGGTATTACGACAAGTCGTACATTAAGCACTAATTACACCTTACAAATATTTTTTCATGTCACAGTAACTGTTAAAATACATAATTAAAGCCATTTGGCATTGATTTTAGGGTACTAAATTGACATTCTAAATAATGTAATCAACTAAATGTTCTCTTTATCACATTAATAACGCCCTGGGTGTATTTAATGTGATTGAGTTGATCGGCAAGCTCTAGTGAATAGGTTTTACTACCACAAATTGATATTGCTTCATCCAATAATTAATTAAAAGCCGTATAGTTGCAAATTACATAATATACTCGTATGTGCATCCTCATTCCGCATCCCCTAAAGCAACCTACAAAGCATAAAAGTCTACTAAAATTGTTGTTTCTGAGTCATATATGTACTTATCTTATTAATAAGTCAGACTTTATGATGCCAATTATGAAGGGAGTTATAACGGTTTCCCTTTTTGTTACACTTTAGTAGCTGTAATGTTTAGTCTAACTAAAATTATGATAACATTCAATTTAGATCTCTATGTTAGGCTTCTTAGCATTTTTTTTATTTTAGAGAACTATTGTCATGCGCTATTTCTTTAAAGGGTACGTGAGCGTTTTTTTCCCCTTTCCAACAGGCGTAAGAGGCAAGCCCTTCAACCGTCGAACATAGTTACTAATTACGAAATTCTATTCCATTTAATCGAATTTTTAGCAAAATGGAGAATCCAAATAGGCATAAATTGAAAACGTGAAGCGTTTAAATATTTACCGAATGCTTTTCCGGACGTGGTGCCTTTAACTTGTACGATGTAGAAACATAAAGTTGAAAAGCATGCGCGTGCCAGCGACGTTTGCAGGATATTGAAGAGTAAATTAAGACTATAGTGGCACTTATTACCTATAACATAAAAAAATGTGTTACATTGATCATTCTGTTGTTAAAGAATGCGCAAAAAACGATAATAAAATATAACGTATAATAAGTATAACGTTTCAATACAAACGAGAAGATGCGGTAAATTATATGTCAAAACAAACAAAATGATTGCCAATATTTCATTGGGCAACAGATAATTGTTTTGCTTTTAGTTAATATAAAAATATAGGAATGCGTATATGTATTATTGTTGACATACATTCAAAACTTAAAATAACGGATAATTATGTAGAAAATTAATGCATTTTGGTTGTAAAATATTAAAACAAGGGCGGTTAATTTCGGAATTATGTATGTCTGTATTTTTACATAGATTCTAGGCTGAATCTAAAGTGTAATAGAATATTTATAATACCTATCGTGTAGTTTAATCTCTGTTAACTTTTAGATATAGTTTCAATTAAATATTCATGTACTTGTTCGATTTTTAACAGAGAGGGGTTCGAAGGTAGCTCTGTAACTTACTCTATACAAGTACAAAATAAATTTTATGCAACAAATATAAAATAAATATACGAACAGAATTTTTTAAGTATAAATACATTGCTAATGTAAAATGTGTCCTAAAATCTCTACCTCTTTATGAAGCTATAATATGACAATACGTTTCTCAGATATAAAACATTGAATTGGTGGTTGAATAATATTTATGTATTTAATCAAAGAAATATAACCAAGAAATATGACATAGCAAGAGAGCGTCTGCTATTTGCCATCACAGCATACGAGTATATTGGAAGGTTGGTATCTTCAACAAGGCAGCGTTATATCTGACACAAGTTAGCAATAAAGTTCCACAAAGGCTGATAATGTCATATAACTTGGTGGCGCAAGACATACCTAAGCGTTGTAATGATTTTAAACTTATACACGAACATATGCATGCCTGAACGCGGTTTCGCGAACGAGCGATAATAACAATTAAAAGACCGCACGTTACATTTAATGTCATAATTTTAAACCTCAGACCACCAGTGGAAAACTGACATTTAAATCACTCGGCTATTACTGATAAATAGAAGCTACTGTGAGTAGAATTATTACTTTATTATAAATTTGAAATCTTGATATTGATTTAAATAACGAGTTGTAACGAGTGGGTGTGTAAGAGACACCATTTTTAATTACCTAACTAAAAAAAGCTAAAAGTCGATTCATATCGGTCCGTACGATCCATTATGTCTTTTAGGGCGACCTTTACGTAGCATCGAATTTCCGGTAATTGAGTTAAACACCTCCACTTATTCACATTGTAGAAGCGTAATGGAGTACTAGGTGACGCAGAAATTTTTGCTATAGTAAAGAAGGTAACTACGATATTATATGTAATTAATGCATTTTCTCATAATATTTTAAGCAGACGTAGAATGATAGGTGGAAAATATTAATAAAGTCACACGGAATCTTGTACCATAAAGGAAGTATACAGTTTAGGGAGAATTGCTAAAAACATAGACCTTAATGAAGATAAGAATATATTCAAAAGTAAATAAATAAAAAGAATTGTATTGATAAAAAATATTTTAACCTAATAACGTTGATCGGAATTTTGCTTCGAATAAAATTTTTCGTAGTTCACTATGGTATAACGAATAGTTTATATTTTGTTTTTTCAATATAACGTGATAAGACAATCAATTTGTTATTATAGTTTGAAAGTGAATTAAAAATTTTTGCGTGTCTATGTTCCTTTAGCACATAAGGGTCCAACGTAGCAGCTCGAGTATCCGAATTAATTCGCCTTGGTTTCATGATTGCAGCGTTAGCCCCTTTCATCGGTTTGATAGACACGTAATATAAGTTAGAGTTAGAACCAATTGCAGGAAAGTTAATAAAGCAAATATTTGTGTATTGTGTACTTAAACGACGACAATCTGGCTCACAACCTGTCATGTAACACTCCCCATGAGCATGAGGAGTGGATTTAGCAGAGCCTCGTCGCTGCCATGAATGTGAGTGAGAAAGCAGATCAAGGGGCAAAGTTAATCAATTGACAATAGACGTGATTAATGTAATATGTAATTATAAATAAGTTCCGTATTGTCCTACTCACAAATACATATATACGTTTCAATTACATAAACTTTGTATTTACAAGTGACGATCAATAGACTAAATGTTATCCCCGTCGTTTAGGACTTAATTCTTTACGTCTGTATTATGAATTGATATAAATTAATATTATGACGGTCGAATACACTAAATACCTATTACCATGAGTTGAGA
Source organism: Aspitha aspitha aspitha (assembly GCA_018246895.1). Lineage (NCBI taxonomy): Eukaryota > Metazoa > Arthropoda > Insecta > Lepidoptera > Hesperiidae > Aspitha > Aspitha aspitha. The sequence continues at coordinate 23,991 of DWGJ01000195.1, read as the reverse complement.
TTTAAGTATGTCTTTCAAGGGAATTGCATCTCCGATAATTTCATTTTAAATACTGCTCTTCGATATAAAAATACTGCAATGCATACATTGTTATGTAATCGTTAAATTTATATGTGTAATATTTCATTTCGTTAATCTGATAAAGCTTTGATCGTTTGACCCATCCCGATCGAATTAAAAAATATCCGCTTTAATATTTATGTATGTCTATCACTGGTTTTGTCCGATAACATAAATCATAGAATTTATGTAGTATTTTATTAAAAAATCACATATTTAAGAAATTGTTTATAGACTTTACATTATAACATACAAATAGTTATTCAGAATTGTCTTAACGAAGCACTTCTAAATGGTAACTTATGTAGTGTATTGGTAATTGGTAAATATTGGTCCTACCCTGTATTTTATGTGAAGTAAAAGGTTTCTAAATAAATATTTTATTACATAACTGTTTAACTCTATTTGTAATGGTATTAGAAAATTTTTCCACCATTAACTACTATCTCACTCTGGTTAGGTTGAATGTGCGATATCGTAACTAATATCGTAACTGTTCCAAAGACTGATATTTAATTCTGAGGATCTTGTAATGGTGGAAAAAGTATATGTATGTAGTTATGTCTATTCTTAAAAAAAGGAAAAAAATCGTTTTAACTTATTTTTAAAAGGTTTGGTTATATACCATAATTCATAGACCTAATACGCTTTAAATAGTTTATAGCGCCATCTCTGCATCTGTATTCGAACTACGTCGGGCATATTTGAGAGTGCCTAACGTGTAGTTACCAAAGTTATGGACAGATGTATTTACTGCGCTGTTTTAAAACTTTGGTGGTATTGTGATTATGGCACGAATGTTCAGCTTAAAGTTGGTCCTGTATTACAACTTTCTGCATTTTAGACCAAGAAAGTAGGCTACTCGAAAATATGTATATCGATTTATACATATTTATACTTCGCTTATATGTATAAGTATTTTATGCAAAATTAATATCATAAAATCATATATCATATGAATCATAATGTCATATGAAGACAAATTTTTTACTGTTGTAAGCTGTTTTATTAATTATCACAGATTCCGCAAGTCAGATCAGATATATTTAAAAAGAAAAAGAATGTTGGCTGGATTACAACATCATGCTGACCGTTCCAAGCCATAAAAAGAAAAGGGTTACACAACTAGCTTAAAGGCTCTCAAATCGCAATAAAGGTAATCTTTTGATGATAATACCAAATACACAAAAATCTTGTAGCACGAATATTGAAACAAATCTCTGATTTCTATTATATAATAAAATAATGTTACATTACTTGGTGAGCATTCATTATTAAGTAAAAATATTTTTGCAATATCCATATAATTTTCACGTTTCTTTACTGAAAAGGTACAAGTCTAACATGTTCTCATTTGCCGAGAGCGAAACAACCAGTAATATTCTTCTCCACGTCGTCTTTATAACGTTGGTACGTCGCTGACATGGTGCTACGACGTTACGATGGTAGCGCACCGCTACGAATATAGCTACATGCCTCGTAACTTCTTTATTAACTCAAACACTTTGTTTTATTTGTACTGTTGTATTCTATTTGAACTCAGTTTAATTCGGAAGGTTACTTGAATAATACATATATTCAAACGAATATCGTCGTGGTTAAATTCCCTTATTAGTAACAGTAGTGTGAATCTAAGCAATTCCTTCTTATGTTATTATATATAAGTTTTGAGTATTAGTTGTCAATTTTCAATTTCTTAATGGTCTACAATTTCTGTAGACTATAGTTTCTTTACTTAGAACTTGATAGTCCACACCACCATAATAGCAACGATGTATGTATACAATATCAACAAAAAGTGAAAAACGTGAAAAACGTGTGTTTAGATTCTTTTATATATAGCTATATGATAATAAATTAACTGCCCATAAATAATTCTAAACTCGTATTGTAGAGAAATTTATTCTTCTTGTATTTCATGGTATTTACGATTATATGATTACTGGTAGGGTAGGTAGGTAGTAGGTAGGGTACTGGGAACTGGTTAAAAGAAACTTATTATTATATATATTATCCCTTAAGCACCCCTTTAGATATCCCTGAAGAAAATATAAAATTATGGTAATCTTTCTGTTCACGCACTTTTAAATTTACTGACAGAATAATTATCAGATTAGCTGCAGATACTGTTTCGTGCAGAATATTTAATTCACAGAGACATTAAACAAAATAAAACCATAGGCATATTAATATAATATATATTTATTATATACGGATATATTTTAATTGACTTTCTACATTAAATATTATAAGCATCATATGTTTTAGAATTTTCGTTATAAGATATAATAAGTTTCAAGTAATACCGTTATAATATTTTATCAACATGATGTTGGGTTGCTATAATTATTTTGAACGTAATTGAATTGTCTGCTGCAGACAAAAGAGTTAATTTACAGACTCAAATTTGCCTGAGGTGCATTTGAAATGACAGTATTTTCTTAAATCGTGCTCTGAATTTTAAATTAAAAACATTGCCCCGACTTTTAGCTAGAACGTGGTTGGTGGCGCTTCCTAGATTTTATTTTTGAAGTTTTACGAAATGTAAAATAAGATACATTTTATATTATGTGAATTCGTAAGGTTCAAATGGAAGTTTGATTATATCATTAATCTATTAGATTAACTTATCAAATCATAATTCTCATAATTCGTATTTTCATTAGTTATTCGTGGAGAGGCTGAAATTATGGAAGCTATTAAATTCTATATTTGAGCAAGGTTTGTTTAACTAGTTATATGAATTGAAGTGTTATTTCTCTGTCAAGTAGCTGATCTATGTGACTACAGAGCGTATAAAGTGAGTTCTCGTACGAGTACCCTTGGTGCGCAGCACCGCGATATTAATTCGGCGATCGCATCAAGTGCCTGAATCGGGTGACAAAGTTACGAGAAATTTCGTGGAAAAATCATATGAAACTGGAACCTTCAATCAACATCTACAATAACTGTTTACTTCAGTTACATATGAGTAGGTAACGTAAATATTGATTTCATGCTTGTTGAAATGAAATTTAATATCATTTGTCAACAATACTATGAATAGGTTTTCAATAATATAATGTTATCTGTTATGTTTATATAGGTATAGTTTTTATATTGAATACATGTTGTAATTCTAAAATTTTCGTAATTAAAATATTGGAATGGTTCGTCTGTGAAAAAAAAACTTTTATTTGGGAATTCCTGTTTAGAATTAAAGGTTGGCGGGTCTCTTGCACATTGTGAAAAAATAGGCTCTGCAATTGTATTCGTCTGGAGTAAAGGGTTTAGTTGAGAGCAAGGGCGTCATATTGAGGGTACAATAATAGTGTCAGACTTTGTTACGGATATTTCAGACTTGTTTGTTTTGAGTGTAAAAATAATTGATGCTTGTGGGACGCAGCAGGGATTCGCTGTTGAGTTGATAAATGGTGTTAGACGTAAGAATAACATTAAATCAAAATAAAAATATATTGTGTACATTCTTATTATGAAGAATTTAAAATTTGTAAGAAATATATACTACTAAAATTTATCACTTATTTACATAATGTACAATAAGCTTTTATTGGCAATTCTGTCCAATTATTCTTCTTGTAGGAAAACCGTTTTTGATTTGTTGTGTTTTGTTATACTACCTGAAGGGGAGTCAAGAGCCTCTGAAAGATGAAGAGAGTGATGAATGTAGACGAAGCACGGCAGGTTTGTCAGGACATAGATATTTGAGACTCGGTGCTTTTTGCCTACTTTACGGACCTTACGTAATGGTACATATTAATGTGTTTCGATTTAAAGATAATATTTTATATAAATACTGTACAATATTAAGCGTTCAAATCGTTCTGTTGACAGTTTAGACGTATCTACTTATTTCAAATATCTGTGTTTATAAATCAGTGGAAACTCTAATTTACTAACTTACCTATATACAAGTATCATATTGCGCAAGCAGATATTATAGAGTAATACTTGTTTCTGTATAAAAACAGGATTGACAAATCTGTTTTTCGTTGGGCGTAGCAGATAATTAATTTTTCATGACCTTCCTTCGCACTTTTATTTAGAAAGGATATAGTATATTGCGTAACATTTTTAAGAATATTTTTCATAAGTAAAAATTATGCATTAAACAATGAATAATCCAATGAAATCAATATTAACATGTACCGCACACACTGGGGTCAATACAACAAGTTGCAGCATATGTATTAAAAAAATGAATTTACTTGAACGAATTACCTCACTTGTCTAGTGTTCGGTTACTGCTTATTACCGGAGTTAGCAAAGTTATTAAATGTTCCAGGGAACGTGTCCGGCGAGCGCCGGTTTTAGTAAACGGATAAACCGGATTAAGGACGTACATTGTTCGAAACTGTGCAGTGAAATATGTACGTTCAAAACTTTTTGATAGTTTAAACTAAGTGTTCACGTAGTCATTGTGTTTTCACCGTACAACCTTAATTAAATATAACAAAGGTTCAAGGTTCAATGTTTGTCTGTTTCAGTCATCCATAATCATCTTCGTTATCGTGTTATTTTAACGATTTTAGTAATTGGTTATTTTAGTATTTTATTAACACCTGACATGTCAATAATACCGATCCGTAAGTTAAATCCAATACCTATAGTGTTCGCTTCTAAATACATAGTACAGCTCCTTCAGAGTACAGTAAATGCTGATATACCTATGTAATTTTTGAATTCAATTTTTATTTTAAGTTCATAGAATACGTGATATTCGAAAAATGTATATGATTAACATGCGACAACTAATCTATTTATATATAGGTATTTTTTATAAAACCTGACTGTGTTTACTAAATTTTGATTTGTGTTAAATTTTCTAATATTCTTTATTGGTGGAATCTTTGTATGCAATTCTACACGAATAATAAAATAAGAGTAGAATAAAAGAAGTGTTTCAATAAGCGACTCGTGATCCATTGAATTACCATTATTCTTTTTGTAAGAGCGATAAGTGGGAAACATGGGTAAAAATAAGGTAACCACAATTATAAGTAAAGGAAACTCTCTATTAACAAAGATGACTATTACTATTAGAAGGCTTAAGCTTTTTTACTTTTTGAACATGATTCCATGATAATCATAAATTAAAACAACAAGCTTTTAATTGCGGACCCGCATGCAATAACATTTTAATTTAGCTGTACAAACAAATAAAATACCTATTTGTGAGACCTTCTTGAAAGGATATAAGCAAAACTTCAGAATAAATTATATTCAGGTTTTTTTACACTTAATGATATGTAATAATAATATAATATCTATAATAATATCTGAGGACAATTCCACACACGGCTGTCTGATCCCAAATCAGGCAATATGTATATATATATATATATATACATATTGATTGAACATTGATTGTATGTTCTTGTCACATGACAAGAAGACATGACATACATGTTTAAAAAAAGCGAATACAGAATCACATTAACATTAAACACCTGATATCCATACTTATTCCGCCTGCGTGGTCACATTACGCCTGTGAGGGGTGACCCCATTGTGATCTAATCCTTTGTTCCTAACAAAAGGTGAAACATAATAAAATCTAAAAACCAAGCAGCGTTTAATTATTTTGACGGGCTTTGTCTGAATACTTGTTAGCAAACATTTTTTATGTTTATCAGTTCTTTGAGAACCTTGTTACGCGTCAAGGCGAGAAAATTAGTATGAATTCTTACGCTTCAATGAAAATGACATGACACTATAGGTAGCTAATTAGCATTGTAAACCTTAGTATATCTCTTTTATAATACACTCCATTCGTTTGCTTCCTATACAACCTATTCGTTGCTTATTACAACAATTTAATTTAGTGCAAAAAATGTCATTACTATAACAATTAGTCAGTACAATTTAATTTTGTTTATGTAGTTGGGTTTTATGTAGTCAAATCTTTTATTATAATGAATACCTACATAAATTACTACACATTGTCTTTCAAGTATGATAGTCATATAGCAAAATTTTTATATTACGATCTGGATTCAAATTAGGTCTAAATTATATTAAGCTCGTCCAGATAAAGTCGCCGGACAAAAGTATTCCAATTAATTCCAATTCCAAGTAATGGGCAGCTATTGCTACCGGCAACAATGATTATTGATCCGTAAAACAAGTTAATAAGATATTTGTAATATTTGGAAAACTCGAATAATCCAGTTACAATAAACCCGACCAATTAGCTCATAAACAACGCAGGCCCCAAAGCTGTGTATAATAATATAATATGTAAATTTAAGTACTGTATAAATTATCGTCATAAGATTCACGACATGGACTAATTACCATCGGATTATAATACGTTGAGCAGAAATAATTATTCTAAGCTTGTGCGTAATATAATGAAAAATTGTGGACTAGTGACATTGAAAACAAACAGCTACTTAACTTCGGCGAGGTCAGGGGGTGGTAAATTGTGCTTGTCGGAATTTACAGTTAAGTTTTCACGTTGTACCCTAATTTTATTAGCAGCTGTTCCGAATGATTCGTTAGTGTAAATATTTATGTACCTTTACTGAAATTGATAGCAAATTGTACATTTTCTGCTTGAGTTTCATACTGTTATAACACATAAATATGTATAAACGTACAATAGACATAAAATAGGTACACGTCGCATGATTAACGGTTAGGTACTATGATGAGAAGATTAGCCTCAATTTCTAAATTTATCTTAAATTCTTTCAAATTAAACGACCGCAAATAGATCTTAAGCTACGCCGTAGCAGCTGGTCACCATCACGTGCATAAATTCACAATGCCTAAAAGAACTTCAAGTACCTCTCTAGAAAAAGTTCAAACGATCAAACAAGAAAATCTCTAGCACTATAGTATATAAAATACAATTACCAACGCAACTATAAGTTACACTTGAATAAATATTGGTATTTCGACAATAATTTTAGAGACTGTTAATATTTTCTCATGGTTGTAAGAGAAAAATGTCTCTCTTTGACAAACGTATACTCTAATGTTTTCGTAGTTCCCATTTCCTGTTACTTCGGTTGGATGTCGGAGTTTTGTGAGTACCGATCAAGCTCAAACTAATTCAAACTATCTTCCGAAGTTCCTCTGGCCATCCCTTTTTCAGGTTGGATCTATCCGCTTAGATTAAATTTGGTTTGACCACAGTTTATTTGAAATTAGTCAGCGAAGGTTTGGTAAGTGAGCTTCCGGATCATATTCTCACTTAGCACTTGTTTGATAAGTAAGTAGGTATATTTGCCGATATAAAATATGTAAGTAGGTGTTTATATAATATCTAACTAGAAAAAAAAAACCTAAGTGTTCATCGTAAAAAAAATAAGTTGTGACGGATGATAAGCCGGTATCTTTTCTTCTAGCTACAGTTAGTGCCTTTATATCTTAGCTTAGTTTTAAACTTATTATATTTTATTGTAAGCGGAACAGTTTTAAGTATTTCGGAAGTATTTCATACAATTTACAGTTTTTCATAATAAAATTACGGGTCACACTATTTTAAAAACTGTTTTTATTTATTGCATTGTGCCTGAAATGAACTATAGTATAATATGTATTTTATTCTTATTAACAATTGTTAACGCAATGCAATAGACAATAGCAAATGTTTCCAATAACGAAAAACTAAATTCAGTTATAATCCCAAAGTATCTGCAGTACTATTTGTAAACAGATTTTCAATCTGACATTCTATTTCAACACTTGTACTGGCAAAACTGATGAAATACCAATTTGTCTAGATTGCACAAACCGATTACCACAAGTTGTGACAACATTACCTACACGAGCGCTAAGCGATCAATATCTCCAGATAACGAGACTTGGCAATAAGTCTCTGAGCCACATGGTGAGCTAACTTCTCCAATATGCGATTTTATGAAAACATACGGCAATGCAACATAAGCGTACACGTGTCGTTTGTTTTGCGCTGAATAGTACCTAATGTAAACGGAATCAAGTATTTTCTACAAAAACAGTGTTTTTAATAAATAAGAAGTATAATATAATATATAATGTAAATATAAAAGTGCTCGATTATTAATCTCGTAAAAAAAGAGCTATTATGCAATGAAAAAAATATATACATACATATATACGAGTATTATCGTTCTAAATTAGCAGAGCTGGGCCGCCGAAAATTTTTTATGGGATTTTTTTAATATTTATTTAAAGAATGCTGCTTTTGGAAATTTGCAATCCGTACCGTTCTACTTTAAGCTCGCTTCTGGTTACAGTTTTTCTCCTATTCAAAATGTTAATTGCATTGGAATGTTGATGCTTGAAATTAGATTTTTGAAAATTATCTGCTTTGGGATTTTGAGGTTGTAATATTTAATAAGACGATGAGATAATTGAGTTTCTTAATTATAGTGTTTTCAAAGTGATTTAATGGACTGCAAATCATTATTATATTTTGTCAAGAGGGTTGTGTTATAAGGTTTAGAGCGCGATTATTACAGTAAGACTTTACGGTGTGTTTTATTTTCATACCCACTAAGTGGTTTTCCAATAGTGACTATGCACGTGTGGTTATATATGTATTTATCTCTAATGATCTGATTACATAAACACTACGTACCATTATCATGTACTATGACACGATTTTTTAATTGTCTAGGAAGTGACTGTATGCATTTTTTTAATAATTTCACGATAAACATATCGGCAAAAATATGCTGGTAGAAAGTTCCACTCTTTCGGCAGTCTGCGACACGTCTGGACGTGTACGTCCATGTCGCATTGTAATGTTACAGAACTAAGTTGATGAAAATAATTTGATGCTAAAATAAAGCTTCAAATAAAGTATATTTCAACTAGTCAGTGCACTTTGTTACCGAATGCATTTAAGGATGATTGCAGCAAGTCCTGAGAAAAAGATTACAGTCCGTGAGTCACAGTTATTGAGTCAAAATATCAACTAGGTATGAACAAATTAGTTACAAGGCATTTATGAAACTGAACCAAGGTCAATTACATTTTTTTGAATTGTTATAAACTTTAAATCATTGACATTTCGAGTCATGAGGTTAGTTTGAACTTTGACCTACTTTATACCCAACCGAACTGAGATTATTGAACAATTACTTTTTCTATCAAATCTTATAACAGGCTACCAAAATTATTGACATTTCTTGGAGTTGCAACGGGTCAACTGTATAGAATTACATTATTTTACGAGTACCTGCGTAACAGTATCTACATTTAAAATAAAATACCTTTAATCTATAATATTATTTAGAATTATATCATAGTCGCTAAAAAGTAATTGAGATGTTGGATAATATTTTTATACCGTTAACGATTTTTATATAATATATCACTTAAACCGATCAACGGCTAATTGGATTATGTTTTTTAAAATAATTGATACTTAATAAAAATCGGAAGGCGTTTGAAATATAATTGTGGTACCTACCTACGACGAATGAAATCTGACTCAAATTTTCAATTCATTATTTTATTCATGGATTGATATTTATGTGACTTAACAGTTGTTCTGTTTGATTTCCGTGAAACTGTTTTCCATTTTGTAATTCATTCCTTTGAGTTTGTTTAAAAGGATTGGTTAGAATAATATTTATTCATTTCTTTTTTCCCTTAGATCTTTGAATGAACGTACCCTTTTTCCTATCAATATGTTTTTCCTTATGTCGAGTATGTTTCAAAATATATTAAAAATACTTTCGTAACTTGTCGAAATACCATCGCTGCCAGGTTGTTTTATGATTCCTCCTACATTACTGCAAAATTTAAAATGCTCTCAGGCTTGCTCTTGATATTAATCTCAAAACGTCTTAATTTTTTAATAATGCTATAAGCGGCCGCTACCCCCCGTGGACATCAACAACCACTCTCTAACAGCGTATATAAATTGGAATTTAATTTAATATTTTAGTTATACAAATTGAATATGTTCAGGCGGAAGTATATTTAATACACGAATAGTGTTATCTAATAATCTGATATATAGCCCCGTAGATGTCATCCTTTTCTGATAGAGGCGGCCTTCCATCGACAGGTAGATTGACCGTCGAATTAGGGTCTGATAGATCGGGCGGATGAAGGAACGCGTTGAATAGATAGACGACGCAGGCAATGGACGCGAGATAAATGGCGGGAGAGCACACCATTGAATAGGTACTTAACAAATGGTCCGGCGCGGCCTGGCTGTGGGTACAAACGTTTTGTACGTCGGACCTACGTCACGCGACACAAAGCTGTTGATTCTGTTATTTATGAGCTTAATATTACCTTGATATTGAAAAAAATATTAATCTAACCTTCTAAGCCAGTATAGGCAAACAGTATGTAACTTGGTCGTGACAAACGTAATATGAATGTTTTTTTAAATAAATTAAATAGAAATCATATAACAGTCGGTACCGCACAAAATTGTAAACAGACTGTGCCGAATGATAGACTCTGGCAGAGGGCGTAGTGTTGCATACCCAGGATGGCCGTCACCTCAAATAATAATTTCTTTTCTCTTTTGCTTTAATCGCGACTAATTCCCTATCAATTATGTATAATGTAAAGCTCAAGGTCAATTCATGCGGGCGACAAGGACACGACTTTCTATTTGGGTACGTTCTTGAAGATCTGTAAAGTATGTACATCGTTCAATAAAAACTTTTGTACACAATGCTTCAAAGCTCATGTGCTCTTGCACATCGTAAAACGATTTCTTAGATTCGGGTGCAGCTCCCAAGGAAAATGAAATCACATATATGTAGGTATATACATAAGTAAGTTTTATGCTTTCTACCTCCCAAAACATCTAATATGTAAAGTGTAAAAGGGAAAGCGTCATAGTGATAAATGACAATCATAGTCAATGGGGCAAGCACAGTATTGAATACTTAAAGAAAGACCCGACGCCGTTCGGTCGCGAATACAAGCGTTTTGTCCGTGGGACCTGTGTCACTTGGCACAAAGCCTTTATTATAGACGCTTGGATACGATTTTCATGAGAAGAAAAGATAATATTCTGATTACTATCTGTACTATATTAAGAAAATATTTTCAATCTACCTACAGGCAACATTTTCAAGATTTCAGGGATCTTATCAATTTCATAACTTGTCTATTGACGTATTAATAGGTATATTATTTGTGTTAGTAACTCGTATTTATAATGTGAAAGGGAATATTGCTCTTAATTGGCACTAATCAATTTGAAAAATTGCAAAATAGTTGTAAGACTGATAGAATAAGAATAAACAAAATTAATGGTAACAAGAATTAGTCAATAAACAAGAAAAATATAAGGAAACTTTTGGAATATGCTGTCTTCTTAATATATCAGTATTTATTCCACTGCAAGAATAGACTCTAAGAACAATCATTTGCTTGTTGATTCGCTAATATCATTTACCCTGTTGTTGACCGAAACAAATGTTAATATTACTTGAATTCCACCATTAAGAGAAATTGTTATCTTCGCAAACTATTTGACTTTGTAAAAGAACTTTGACGTGCATCCCTAAAGAATTCAGAAACAAATGAAATTGGTGTTTTATTGTTTATTATGCTACTCTTTCAGCACATATTGTTTTTCGATTGTTACTGTATTATTATATTTAATGGAACATCGATGGTTTATCCAATATGAATCCACTTGTGAATATTAATGCATCCGCCAAAATTTTAAGCGCGCATCACAGAAGAACAATATAATTTAGTGGAAACAATCAGTTCTATTATTAGGCATGTTGCATTATCTAATCATTATCTACTTCTACCTTTAACTAATTTTCAAAGGATTTTCTTTATAGTACTCTCACCATACTACATACATATTTCATTGAAAGCGTTACACGACAAGTACAAGTATTTATTGCCTGACTACAATTGGCAAAGTTTAGCGGGTAGGTTTAGCAGGAGTATACTATACAATGTTCTCTGGGGAACGCTGGCTTCTAACATGTGTTTATAGGATACTGTTTGGACAAACATCAACATGGTAAATGAGAGTATGAGCTATCGACCCTTTAAACTTCTATTTAGGTAGTGTGTGTAACTAACATCTAGTTCCATTACATGCAATACTCTGACTGCACTCAGCCTACAATTTCGAATGAAATCCGTCTACACATCATACGACGACGATATCACACGGAATTTTATACATATTTTACACATAATTTCTGTTGGTTAAAAAAAAATATATTTTTATAGAACCGTTAATTGTTAAACAGTAGATAGGTACCTAGTACAGTTTGATTCTAAATATCATATATCTAACTCGATATCAATATATTTTAATACAAATATGACTTGGTTTTCAAGAAAATGTATACCTATTTCCCTTTGTATTACATACTAGATTACTTATTATCCAGAGCGCGTTTACGTAGACTATAGAATTTATTTTCAGAAATACAGAACTATTTCAGCAATCATAGCATACGAAGTAGATATACAGGAGTAGATACAACGTGAAAGTAATGTAAGTATAATCACAAAATGTTTATAAAAAAATTTAACAAGTATTTTTTGTTACGATCCAACCAAATTCATAAACGAGAATAATAAATAATGTTACTCTAAAATTCGTAATTGTTTCATTACATGTCCCGTATGTATACGGATAAATATAAGATGTATCCGCTTTGTATGTTTTTAACTTTCTTTAGCATGAAATATACGTTATGACGCAGCACGCAACGTCGAGCCGCTACTGCGACTGCATTCTGAGACTGTAGTTACACAGGTTGGTACATGCGGGCTGCACTAACTGAGACTAAGTTTGCAACTGAGGTGTACCGGATTCAATGTGCTTGATTTAAGTTGACATTACTCCATGTTCCGCTTTTAGAAGTGGTAAGTGGTCCACTCATTTGCCATATATTTATGAACACCATTAAGAGTTCCGAATATTTTGACGGTTATTACCTAAGGAGAATAACCGGGACGACTGCTTAACGTTCCCTCCGAAGCACAGAAAAATCGGGTAAATTTTCTGCTAGCGATGTGCCATTCGAGTGCCGACATACCACCATCACACTCGGTGTTACTTAACTTTACTTGCCACTGGAAGCGCCTCAGGAATGTATTGTATTTTACCATAATTTGTTAAAATAATAAAAATAACGTCTGTTTCATTTGAAATATTCAAAAACTTTTATTTATTTATTCACAATTCAGTTAAATTAGTGCATGTATGTATATTACAATTAATTCATTTTATAGATACATGAGCAATACAATTTCAATTATACAAACATAATCTTGTAAACTTTAAACATTTTAATAATTCTGTCTGCGTATTAACTTAAATATACATATAAATACTAAGGCCATGACCAGATAAAACATCCAATCATTAGTAACGTGCACATACGGTACACATGCTCGTAAAACGAGATGATCAGACCAAATGAGACTATAAACCAAAACTTTTAAATCGACAATTTTGACAATATCTATTGAAGAAAAATCTCGTTAACTTTAATGTCATAATATAACCTAATATTGCGTCATTATACGAGTATGTAAGCTCATTAATGTTTGTCCAATATGGTATATTGATTTAACTTGAATTTTAAAAATTGTAAAATACTGAAAATACTAATAATTTCATCTGAACACAGCCTTACTCGTTGAACTTCAAATATAACTTAACTGGCTTTAAAACGTGGGAAAAAGTGGATGCGATTGGTAATTGTGTGGTAAACATCTCTGCTGTATCAAAACTTCTTAAATTGAAGTTATTCCACTCTTTTGTGCAGTTTTGACTAAATACCGTAGTAGTACAATATAGCCAGTATCACATACACAAATCAAAATAATATACTATAAACACAAAGGTTGTCAAATGTTCATTTAATCAGAAATCTCTATTACAGAAGACTCAAAACATAATTAACGTAAATATAAACAACAAACTCATAAAGTCAGCACTTACAGACAAAGTTTAAATTAAAAAACGCACAATAATTACACGAAAATTCTATCTATGTATATACATATATACCACAAAATATTATAACAAAACCGTAAGTTGTTTGATTTTCGTGACAATAAATTAAATTAAAAATTATACAACTGTTCTTTATTGTTCCTGATAATTTATTTAAAATTTACCTAACTTAACTTATTATTTCAATAATTCAAATATGTACATAAATACATTCTCAATACATAAAGTTGAGATATTATTTTAAATTTATCTAGATACCCTATTAAATATGATATAAAACAAATGTTAATAGACTTAATATACGTAGATCCTCCTTGTGCCAGAAAATGCAGTAAGAAACTCTAGTTTACATAAAACAACGGGGCGTCCCCCCGTTTCCATAGAGGGGGTCGGGAGTACGGGGACCGCACAGTCTATTTACATTTGGTGCATTTAGTATTAATCCTGCTTGTAAAGTAAAACAGACGCGATGACGAAATGCCTATAACATAATTCCGAAACTTTTCATAATAAAACAATATACTCGTAATTTCAAACAACATTCGCAGCGCCTCATGCCATATATTATATATATCGTTTTGCGGATAGAATACAAACAAAGGAGACACGGACAGAACAAAGTTCCTTAGGCTTGGATCCCTTGTACATTTATAATTAAAACCAGTAGTAGAAATAGCAGACATTTGGTTTTATTGTATTGAAAGTTTTACGTTAAATTGAAACGATCATACTAATAGTGCATCAAATTTAATTCGTAAAATTATTTACCAGCCGATTTAAATTATAGTTAAAATGTTGATAATAAATTAGTCTTAATATTTTTGACAATAGTCCTGACGAGAACTATATCGTCTACAAACTTTGTCAATACACAAAACCCTGAACTTAAGAAGAGAGACAATGTTAGGTGCGACAATGTTTTATAAAAAAGATAAAATTTTACTACTTTAGTATTGTCTTAGAGTTAACATAAAATTAGCATTCCATATTGTGTCGCATCGTAAAAAGTGTTCTTTCAAGTCTTATTTTTACCATTTATTGTAAATTATTTGTCTTATATCTAATATAACAGTGCACGAGAATAGACTTAAAGTCATTTTTTCTGTACAATGTCCTACCATTAATATGTAATAGGGTATCGAAAATCTAATTTGAAATATCCTAGCCGGCTGCGATGTCATTACATGCGATTACACGCGACTCTCTTGATGAGCTGACAGTAGGGGTGTCCTCGTAGTGACAATCTCTCGATGCCTCTTGGTTCCATTCGCAAAGCTACGGTTGTTCTGAAATAAAGTCATAATGTAATTTCTTTTGTTCGATCCCGGTCCCTGCTAATACGACGTTGTGGGTAATGGGCCTTGTAAGATTTTTAAGCATACAACGAACGTGTATATGTAAAGGAAGATATAAAAATAAATATGTATGATTTAATACTGTCAGTGGAATATTGAATTTATTACTGGCCTGTAAAACATTGACAAAGTTTAAGAGTGTAAAAAAAGTATATTATAACTTGCATAAAAGCAGAAACCTCCTCACTTGATTAATAATAGTACCTAATTCATCGTTAAAAATAATCTCTTAGATATCATACATATAAACGAAGTCAGAGGTTGCAATATAAAGCTAGTCACAATAATATATTATAATGCGCTCGCATCCTTTTGGTTAGGGAACCACGGAGATCGGCGGCGCCATATATGAGATATTATAAAAAGAATCACAAAAAATTGTTGTTAATTTTTCCCAGCATTCAACGAAGGGCAGGTAATGTTAGTGAAAAATAAAGTGGTTCTAACAGAATCCTTTGTGTAGGATACAGAAGCGAAGAGGCATTCCTCCCATAAAAGAATCGTCTTTGTAATGTACGATATCAGTTTGATGCGTGAGATAGGCAAATGAGTTAGTCATAAGAATTTAAAATTTGGGCAACGAGCATGTCCGATGACGAGAGCCTTTTATTTTATATTAGGCTAGTTGCAAAAATAGATCGGATATATACAATACTTTAAGGACATATACGCAAGATTTAATTTTAGAGAAGTACATATTATAAAAGTGGAACCAATAACCTGTTAATGAAACAACAATGAGACAAAAATTCCTTAAATACCGTATTGGTTCATTCCGTTTAATCATTACAAATTGTGCGTCTGTCAGTCAACAAAGCATAATATGGAAAGTTGCAAAATGAATAATAATAATTCCTTGACAATCATCTTGCAGATGTCAATAAATAATCATGCTGTTGAGGAAGGTTGTAAGTTTGGGGTAATTGCTTATACCGTAATTTAAAATTTGATAATATATAATAATTGCGACAGTTTCAGTGATCGTTTGGTACAGGCTCATGCTAACCTGCAATTCAAAATGCGGTGGTGGGTGTGACGATAGTGGTGACGTGGGCGGCGGTGGAGACGGTGGCGACGGTGGCCGGGCAAGGCTGTGCGAACTAGGCGAGGTCTTACTTTCGGGCTTCGACACCACGGCGCAGTACTGCGGCGGCTCGGGCGGGGCCGGTGTCAATTCTGACGAAGAGATAACTCTGTGACATCACAGCTACTTAGAAGCAAATATTAATTTTAGCGGCGTTTAAAATAACACATCTTAAAAGTCAATGGATTGCGGCGAAAATATATTCCGGTTGAAATTTTTTGTTAATGAAAAATATTTTAATAGCATTATTGATGGTGTCGTATTGGTGGAGAAATGGGTGACCCAATCTTACAATGGGTACCATTGTTACAATGGGACCCAATGGTACAATGTTAGGTACGATCCGTGATTAGTATCACAAGCCTTTTTATCTACACTACGTTTCCTTTCGTCGCTCGAGCCAGTAATATTTAATCTTGTAAAACTACACTATAATGTGACGTCACAAGCGCACCCAAAGTATACAAAGTCCCCTGAATGAATAGCTAAAATCTAAACCGATCAACTATCAGAACAATAGTAGGATTAATTAATTAGCGGTAATGCCCAGCGATTTATTGAATAAAAACCATCTCCCGGGGAAACTAGCAAGAACACATAATGCGGCGGCAGAAGTAATCGCGAGTCTCGCTAGTTACTTTGCTACAATCTTATCTTCTTTGCGCAGAGCCTACATGAAACAAGATAAATTGTTTTAAGAGTAACTATTTAAATAATTATTTAAGATTAAATTCTAAAGACAGTGTTACATTATACGTTAAATTTTAAAAGTAATCTTAAACTATCTTTACGGCATTGTACAAGTTTCAAATTGAAATTCAAAAGCTTTAATAATTCAGCACTAGGTACAATATGTACCTACCTATATCCGAATAAGGAGTGTATAACATCCATCATACTCATTATTCTCTTTATCGACCTTTTCCGCCCAGTAGCTGCGATTTGCCATTAGATAAAAGCTCTTGGCATTCACTTTAATAAATTATATCATTAATAGTTATGATTAAAATATGATCTTCAGTACATTAATTTACACTAATTTAACTATGACATAATTTTCTAGCTAAATTTCAATTCTATTGTTCTAGGTATTCGATAAGTATGATTTTCAGGGGCAGATTTGATACGTTGTTTGCCTTGGGCCTACGAAAAATTACCGCCCCCCTATGCGCAGAATTTTTACAGGATACTACTCGTATACATTTTAGAGTTTTTACACGTAGACGCGTGGGTTCACAGAAGACGTGACTAATACAAAAAATCGACCAAATTTTGCCGCCCTAGGCCCGGGCCTACTTGGGCTATAAGGAAATCCGCCCCTGATGATTTTATATATTACATTTTTACCTCTGTCTAATGGTAATTAAGATAAGAGGGAATTAAGAGAAGATAAATATAATATTCAGACAAAATTAATTCAATATTTCAAGAGTCTTAAATGAAGTGTTTTCCCTCATTATAATTAAATTTTCTTTGAGAAGCTCGACAAGGCCTGTTATAGTTAAGAAAAATTAGTAAAATATTTTGTGTAGGTATTGTTAACACTAACGGTCTGTTACACAATAAAAACAATATTATTATGGATATTTACATTATATTACAGGAATAATACACACCCACTGCTCTATTTATCTTAACTATAATTTTTTTCGATATTATAATATTACATACCTATATACAAATTAATAGAATGGTTATACTCGTATTAGACATTTAAATGTTACTTAACTTTAGTAGGTTCCCTTAACAAGAAATTCTCATGATAGATAAAATGCTAATAAATTAAATTTACCTTTACTCAAAGGGATCAAATCGGGATTACACTCGTCTGATGAGACCCGTTTTTGTATAGAGGTCTTCTGATTCTTAGCTGAATGCACCGTTACTGAAATTGGAAACTAGTTTATTAAAAGTGCCACAATAAATATTACATTGTTATTTTTGTTACATTTTGTTCGTTAGTACAGTTATGGTACAAATATATGTAAATGTATGTATACATAATATGTAAATTACTACTTGATTTAATTTTTAATAAGCATTTTCACTAACTTTCGTAATCACGCGAATGATGTCGTAGTCTCATGACGAGGAAAGCTAAGCATAGTATAAGGGCGACTGTAACCACTGCGCCCAGCACTCCTCCGACTGCCCAGTTCATCTCCCATGCTTCTTGAGCCTCTGTATTACCACAACTGAGATTACAATGTTATCAATGACAAGAAATTGTAGACCATATATAGTAAACATGCAAAAATTATGCCGTGAATTGAATAAGATTGAAGTTCACAGTAATGTTAATAAACATCCCGTTTTAGTTGGTGCTGTGGAACCACATTAAGTATATTTAACTAACAATGTTCGGTTCTACAAACAGTGTCCGAACATTAGTAAAATAAAGTCTGAATTACCCGTCCTAGGGGACAGCCTCGGAGCTGTTTCCACAGTGAATGTAACGTGCTCAGATCGCCCCCTAGCGTTCGCCGCATACACCACAATCCGCAGCTTTCGTTTCGCACCCAAACGTCTTAAATTCCAAACAGCTATTCCATTACTGGAGTTAACAACCAAACCATCATTCGCCCACACTTCTGATAAGTATACATTTTGTAGACCGCCTTCGTAACCTGCAAAAAAAGGGAAATTATTAACTGTTACTAGAAAGTGTACTAGAAACTGGTAAAATTGTAATACGATACAATCTTTTAAATTTCTAGTTTGTAACCTCTTTCCCTACAGCTAGAAGTTCTCTTATAAGCCAGTAGCATTTTTTTACGATCAATCGACGCCACGAAGCAAATAACTTCTTCCGCAAACATAAAGAGAGCTAGAAAATACTCCAATAATACATGTACGTGACGATTTGTTAACGGATCATTTGATGGCTATCGGATCCTATATGTTGCATTTAAAAATCAAAATCTCTGTCAAGGTTTAACAATTATTATTTAAAAATAATGAAATAAACCGTAACGTTTTCCATTGTCAATTAAGTTACATTGGTTAATAATTATTTTTACATAATATTTTGTTTCATTGTTAAGTTTCAATTAAAAAAGTCTAAATTACAAACATATATGTACTTTTACTAATAAAGATAACAATTTATTATATTATTAGGCCAATTCTATTTGAATATAAATTTATCTAAACAGCTCCATGTTAAAGTTTGAACTGGTTTTTAATGTCATGAAGTCGTGGCTAACAGGTTTGTAATTATACTCTAGCTACGCTTAGAGCTTAACAACTTAGTTTGAAGGGTAAGATTAGTTTTGAACGAGTAATTAATTAATCAATAATACAAGGACTTAGAAATTGTTTATAATAAACAAGTTATTATTAGCGAATGTTAATTATAGGGCAATACTATAGTCGATCTGTCGTTAGAATAATGCACACACACACACAACACAACTCACACGTCTCCGGCGATTTTCTGAATGACCCGTGCCCAATAGTAGGATGTTAATTATATAATGGCATAGACCACTACAGTATAAAGAAAATATTGCGATGAAAGTAAGCCATGAAAATAGTGTAATGTAAGACGACCTAAATACACGTGACGCGAAAATTAATAAAGTAGGTTACACAGTGAAAATTATAGGGAACAAAAGAAACAATGTAGTTCGATAAAGCAAGCTTAAAGCGGATAGGAAAGAAAAGTAATAAAAGGAATACGTTCTAATTAAATTCTCAATAGGTGATTGCATTTACGACTTTACCTATTACTCAACAAAAGAGAATACAGAGTTACTTTCTACAAATGTAATTGCACAGTCTTTAATTCTTATAAAATTAGTTTTAACCTAAATACAATGCAATTCAGTAATACAATACAATTCAGTAAGATAACAGAACTCAAAGTTCCTGAAGTTGGGCTAGTCAAGCAAATGTACGAATTGAACCATTTGTCACCTGCCAAGCAAATCAGGTCCATGGCGTCATCGGTCAAGTTGTAAACGGTGCAGTTGGAAGGTGGATCCGGTCGCGTCGCCGGCAGCAGTGTGTACACGCAAGGGGTATTTTGCTGTCCGGCCAAGTTAGTCGCTCGACACGACAGTGTGCCGTAATCGATGTCGGCTACTGGAGTGTAAGTGAGGATTGATTTGCTTTCTTTAGCATTAACGGTAAACCGATCCTGTTGATAGAAATTGGTAGATTAGAAGTGTTTTTATGTTATTGTAAGCTTTTATATGTTTGCTAAGAGACAAAGAATGATATTTAAATGTTCCATTCAAAGACTGCAGAAAAGACACATTTTAGGAACCGCTACGGCATTACATATGACCTAAAAAAATCTTAGTAAATAATAAATTATTGAATGTGTATCTAAGAGAACTTCTTAAACATAATATTAAAAAATATGTCAGATATCCTGTATATATATGTGATGAATGAAGAGTGTTTCGTGATGCGTAAGTACTTACTATTTTAATTTTTGGATATCGTAAGTTTGAAATACAAAAATAAGATGACGCAGGGACTGCTGTATCTAAATTTAGATATTTTGAGAATTGAGAGACATTAAAAAACAGGAACATCAAGTTAACTAATTATAACATATTTTGGAAATAAATATATCGGTATTAGTTTGAAGGTCAAAGGATAATAGAAAAACCAATGACAAAAGCCTGAAATGTCGAGAACTACTCTTACTTACTCTTACATACTACTACAAAAGGATATTCTGTACAATAGGAAGATTAAGTCATTTTTTATATTACGTTACATTGTACGTTTAACTAAGGTATCCTTTCCACGTATCTAAGGTTCTTAAAGACATTGAATTTGAGACGTCTAAGAAAATAAATTAAAAAAATCTTTAACTACTACTACATGCCACTAAACACCTACACCACCGTCATCTTTAGATATATATGCGTCGTTATCCTTTTAGTACTTTTCCAATAAATTTTATTTTCGCTGATAAATACATAGGTACTAACTACTACTTCTACTTCTTCTTCTTTTTTTACTACTTCTTTTTTTATGTAAATAAAGCGTGATACTTTAACCTGGAATTAATGTGTATAGTTCACATAAGGATCTATAAGGGATAATATACTTACAGGGTCGACTTTGATGGAGCCAGCAGAGTTGTTGAGAATCCAGTCGAAAGTGTTTGGTGGGGGAAACGCGTCCACCTCGCATTCTATATTCGTTGGTTCCTGCAGTGCCGCGCCGATTAGCTTCATTTGTCTATTTCTACATAACGGTCTATCTGTATGGACGAAAGGCACAGGGACTTGTAAGTCTCTTCCAACAACTACTGGAGTCATAGAACATAAGACAGCAAATCCATTAGGTAATGGTTTAATCCCCATAACAAGTTAGGTATGTGGTATATGTGACCAACTCAACGGCACCGGACTCTGTGTAGTTTTTTCGGCGTGCCTTCGGAACTACGTCAGTCTTATCAGAATTCGTATTAATTCAATCCACCTAAAGGAAAACTACTATATAATTAATTCAAGGATTACTTGTTCATTAAGGCTTTCCAAATAATTTCGCACATATACTTTTAGGTTAATATTTTTTAGTTTATTATACATATCTTGGCGATTGATGGCAAAATGTTAGTCTATCTTTACATATGGATAGAAAATTCTTGATAGCTATAAATGCAGTCTTCTGATGAAAATAGTATGTGACTTTCACAAGGTTCGTATAGAGAACGCAAAGAAAAGTTTTAAGTTGCAACATTAAGCATGCCATTAAATTTGCATATGCAGCGACGGCGACTTCGTATCACTTGCTACTTTCGAAACAATACACGTGTAGATAATAGTTTAGTACCTACTGCGAGCTGATGTAACAAGGTACAGTAATGGCAAACTTTCATGAGTGTTTTTGTGCTTCGGAAGGTACGTTTAGCTATGAATCCCGGCTAAATTACAATCGTAAGAACTCGCGCAGGCCAGCTGGTTTAAACACATTCAGTAGGAATAAACGTTGGTTATTAATCCGTCTTTCATGCAATCCACACTGAAACAGGTGGCGGAGTAACCTCCAACTGGTCTGAGCATCCTTTGGATGTGATAACGACAATGCCAAGCAGTGGGCTCTTAGCAAATTATGATCTAACTCAAACATAAGAAATAAAGTAACTTACATAACACTTGCATATGAAGCGGCTTTGATTGACCGTCGCCCTCGACGTTTGACGCGGTGCACGTGTACTTGCCCGCTTGATGTCGCGAAATGTTTCGCAGCGCCAAATTCGTGTTGCCCGTCAGAATTACGCCATGGGATGGATTGTTTTGAAGGATGACGCCCTAACAAACAATTTTTGATTTAAGTATTCGAATACGATTTTTAACATACAGAGCTTTCGAACAATCTCTATTAGATTATCAACAGATTACGAGAACTTAACGTGTACGTATTATGTTTCTATTTTTTATGTAGGTATGCAATGAGTACCAGAATAAAGGTTTTCATTCTTTCAATACTACATAAATCTTAAACTAATTTTGTATTGCTTCAGCAGACCACAGTATCAACATTTAAATATATGACGCAATTGATACTTGAACTGTATACGACACCGTGCTCACATTGTGATTCCATACGACTTTATAGGCTGGCGGGTTGGCATCGACGTCACATCTGAAGTACACGTCGTCACCTTCCTCAATATCGTTAGGATTCATACTGGCGCCGAGGTGAATCGTAGTCTCGGGCATGTCTGTGGAATTATTCATTATCAAGACAAAGATCAGGACATTTATACGTCGGATAGAAGTCTTCTTGTGCCTACTTTTCACAGGTTGTTCACTAAATATACCCTCAGTAATCTATGCTGTATCTTGAAATTTGACATATTTAGTATTGTTTCTGTAAGCGATACCGAATAAGTTATACATATAATGTTAAGAAATGCCGTAAGACTTACTGTACATATTTTTATCTTTCTTACTCTATAGTAAATAGCAAACAAATCAATTGAACAATTTATTATATCCCTAATATATAAAAATTTTTCTTCATTTCATTAAATGTATTAAATTCTTTAATAAAGGAACTAAATGTAAGTAGTACACAATCTCTTTTATTGGTGCAAAAAAAGAGTAGCTTCTACGAGGCATTCTGATAAAAATTTTGAGACTATATATTATATATGCGTTACGCGATGTCCATGTACTAGTTCATATTAGTGTTGCACCTCCCTGCAACGGACGCAACTGATGAATAATTTATACTCAAACAGACAAATATCGCTGGGTTCTACCTGGTTTTACGTCAATCGATATCGCTTGCATTGTTGCAATTGCAATCACGTGAGATCTCCGTATTTGAACAGATAATTGTACTTACTAGTCATTTCTCGATATTCGAGCATACTTTAATAAATTTTAACTTAGAACAATTATTATGATCTAAATTAATTTGATTTGTCGATATACCAAAAATGTGGTTTAGCTTTTCTGAGCTATATAATCTATATATTAATACGTGAAGCGAAAACTTTGGACCCCTTTTTACGAAAATTGCACACACGGAGGAGTATGAAATTTGGCACACTTATAGTTTATGTGTAGGAGAAGTGCAGAACGCTAATATTTTTCAATAAT
>DWGJ01000194.1:0-39518 GCA_018246895.1 Aspitha aspitha aspitha | reverse complement strand
GTTTGCGAGACCGCCGCTCCAATTGATTTCGATCACGGACGCGTCGCTTGTCGTGTACGTGTTTCTGCTTCAGCGGCGTCCGCCACCTGCGTTGTTTCGGTTGTTCTTATTTCGATGTCAGTAACCGTAACCATCGCCCGCGAAATGTGGGATCAAGTCGGCTATTTTCATGAGAAGGGACAGTCCGTCAAAATGTTATTCGCTAAAAGATTAAGTTTCGCATCGTCGCAAAATCGTGTGAATGCTTTGACAGGCGACTAATGTAGCGTGAAAAGGATTAACAAGAAAAAATGAGTATCAAAAGTAAAATGATCCCTAATTTTGAAAACAAATTACCTATACATTTATAGAAACCTGCGGTTGTTAAGTTTGAAATATTACCGTTATAGCAAACTTTTACACACGCATAGTATACAGATTATGTATGGGAACAGTTTGAAAACGTCAAACAATTCATACGAAATACAAGGTAACTGTGGTAATAATTGCGTTTTTTAATTCTTAATTGACGCCATTTTAAGTTTTAACAACATCTCTTTATTCAAGAGCTCGAGTGGTGTCGGTAGTTTGTTTATTAACACCAATTTGTGCTCTTAATCAGCTCGCCCAGTATGGTAATGAAGAAACGTGTTGATGATCTTTGTAATAAGTGGGGTTTGTTTAGAAATAATCTCTAAAGTTTACATTGTATCTAAAGTTTAACCACGACCGCGAAGATTTAGGCGATGGAAATGTTATGAATATTTCAAATTGAAACCTATGCTATAATTGCGATGAATAGAACTTTTAATTTTGAACTGACATAAAATTGTAACCGTCAGAATAAAATAGACATTGCAGTAGACTATGACAATTTTGACATATTTTCATTATTACAGTCTTTATAATTCTAGCAATGAAGGTAAGCTTGATAAATATCGAAGATTAAAGGTTATGTCCAAACCAATGAAATCCTGTTCCATACAAGTTAATAATACGATGTTAAATCTTTTACACGTCTACTACAGTAAATGAGTTCATATATGAAAATACATTATCGCTTATCTTTTTTCTATTATGGGTGAAACACACCATTGACGCATATACATATAACGTGAAATTCAAACACTGGCAAAGGAAGTTTGAGCATCGCCAGTCGGACGGGTTTCTTCATTAACATAAAAACAAAGCCCCAACTTCATTGAACGATTTCTCCCAAACATTCCTCGGTATCCAAGCATCTACGTTATATCTGTCTCATCTACTCGTAATCCTATAAATGACATCAGATAAGATAGGGTACACGGTGCATTAGCTTAACGCCTCGATTCAAATTGAGTCTTCAGTAGTTCGCATTTAAATTCAGAAGGCGGTACCGCGTGCACGGTTAAGAATTTTTGATTTTCGAATTATGTATTTAAATTTAACGTTTATTTATTATTATCGTTTACTAATGATAAGAATATTTATTCTTATCGCCTTATCTTATTTATCGATTTGATAAATTGCATTTTTTATTGCGGTAGGAAAAAAACTGTTTTGTAATATCTATTGATATACTGACATTTACAATTATTTGCTGCTTATTTATTAACAATATCTTGAAACACCTTAACACAATGCCTGACCCAAAACGTTCCATCGCCATTCATAACTTTATAACACAAAGATAGAGAACCAGCAAAATTACACATCACACAAATATTTGTCATTGGTGCGATCAAACACACGACATCGGTTTCAGCAATTACGTTCTTCAACGCGCAACCACGAGGCGAGTCGAGCCATATTTAAATAGTAACAAGTTTTTGATGGACTTTTATCTGATAGCCAATAGCGAGTTGCTCTCAATAAGAAAGTAGAACGCTGATGTCATCCGCTCCCGCGTCGCCTGTCACCGCATCAGCAGTTAATATTATAATACCGTATCGGAGTGATCTCGGGCGACAATATACGATCAGTGACGTGGATTCGAATCTCTTCGGCGATCGCTTTGAACTGCCGAATGATTGTATTAGCTGTCTCTATGTTTATAAGCCTACATTAATAGCACAAACGGAACTTAATTCTAACAATTTCACGTAGAGTCTATAATCGAACATAATTGTTTGATTCGCCTCGATGCATTCGATGATGAATAGTTATTTTAATGCAAGATTAAACTGTGTGGTGGCACAGATAGTTGTAAGCCCATTAGGTAATACTAAGCTAGGATTGAAGCGGTGATATCCTAGTGGTTTGAAATTCGACCTCCCACTTCGGTGTTCTGGGTTCGATTCTGGCTCTTCTGAACTCACCTCTGACTAATTACGTGCGTTTTATAAGTAAAATTTTAATATCACTTGGTATAATGGTTAAAAAAACATCGTGAGCAAACCTAGACATCTTAGAGATTTTATAAAGTATACGAGTATAATATTTTATGAGCATTTATTTTATGATTTCAAAAAAAAAACCTAGCATTTTACTTTTACTTTATTTTAACAATACAAAAATGATTATTATTTATCTGTATTTTCATATTATACAATGTCATATAATTCGTACAAGATCATTGTAAGTATTTACCTTTAATTTTTAATCCTCTCTGTCTAACTTTATTTTTCTCGGTGGCCTAAAATAATCCATTGTGTTGTAAGTTGTTCACGAATTACTAAAATTCAACCTAGTTCAGTGCTAGTTCGTACATGTTGAGACTTGTTCTAGCACACATGGCTGTAAAACAATTAAAAGTCAAAAGAACTTAAACAATGAACCTTTAATCCATTACCTCCTTGGTGGTTCTTATAAAAATATTATTGTTAATGTAATACTATTCGGTATGATTAAAAGATTTAATTAAATACCTATTCTAGTACTAGACATTTAATATATTATAGCAAATTAAAATATTCAGTACATTA
This sequence comes from Aspitha aspitha aspitha, assembly GCA_018246895.1. Lineage (NCBI taxonomy): Eukaryota > Metazoa > Arthropoda > Insecta > Lepidoptera > Hesperiidae > Aspitha > Aspitha aspitha. The sequence goes on along the minus strand of DWGJ01000194.1, from coordinate 36,636 downwards.
TATATATCAATTATATAGTAAGTTATATGATTGGTGATAAATAACACCTTACAAATGTATAGTACTAATTATTTAGGTTTACAAAATATGAGATGTTATCAGATATAACTTGAATATCTTCACCGACATTTATCTTTACAAAAACCACAACAAATATTTGAAATAATACTCTATATAAAAATCATCGTTCCACCAATACCCGAATATTGTTTCCGTCTCGGTTCAGAACGTGAAGATGCACCATGAGAACAGTCTGTCCAGAATTGTATAGGTATTGAAACCGCAATATTAAATATGGATTCTAATAATAATGCCTCTATACTATTTACTGTAGCTGTGTAGTATTGCACCCTTGTCTAACAGCTGGCGCCCGAATACCCGACGTCGCGGCAACACAAATAAACTGTTTGCCTGTTTGCTTATAGATATTGAATTAGTTTTTAGGCCATATCCTTGTTTGAGTACTGCGTGGAGCAATTAAAGCGTTACGGCTAATGAATGGGATAAAGTAGCGTATTAGCTGATGCGTAATATGTTTAACTAAATGTTCAATTGTAGACTTTTCTTTTCAGAAAATCGTAACAGTAATGATAGTCTATTCGTTGTCGATTTGGATATGAAAAGCCAATGGTAAAGTTAAAATGTCTAGTAGACTGTTTAATGACATAAACACAAGCAAATCAAGCACATTCTAAATATCGACAGTTCGTAGTTTCTTGGTCATGTATACCACGTAAAAGGTAAAATACACATTGAAACTCATGGATAACTTTTACTGACCTCATTAATTGTGTTAGGACTCGCAATGCGCCGTAATACATAGAAGTGAATTTAAACCACGTCTATGTCAGGAAATGACTGTCGTTCGTTAAAATTCCAAGCGTTGCTTTCGTGCGTAATCCTTCGATGTTGTGTCAATAGTGAGAAGGTACGTTCAATCGTCCGCAAACAAGTTAAGTAATGTTTCTTAAAAGATATGTGACCGCACTGATAATATTTATCGTTCTTTTAATTTATGTGAATGGGTGTCCCCTAAATATTTTGACTCAGTTTAATTTACTGCAACTGTTTACCGGAATTGGTATTTAACTTTCTTAAGGTGCAATTATCGATACAGTAATAGTATCTACAATCAATATCGTTGCAATACATAGATAACTATGCAGCTTCAAGTTTATAATCAGATGAACTTTTATGTTATTGGTGTTACTTACACAGCGTAAAAATATCTTTCGAGATTTAGAGAGACGTAACTTTTATCTTCAAGTGCTCTCCTTTGGTTTGTCTTATTTGACAAATTAAACAATTTTTTTCCTACACCTATTACCTATAAATAAACATTTTGCTTGAGACGATTAATCGATCAGACGATTAGACAAATGTAAATACGTGTATTTACAACTTTATTTCGACTGATTTGTATCTTATATACAAATACATTTACAGTGCACATAGATTTCTACATACGAGTCACGCGTCGAAGGAAACAAACGCCTTTGTCCGATTGACGCCTTACTTACCGCTCTATTTACTATGCTTTTAGCGACCCCCGAGTACGTTCAGTTTGAGTAATCAATATTTTGCTAGACCTTACGCCTTCTTCACACTATGTTCAAATTAGTAGCTACTAAAGGCCTTCGTAAATTGAATTCGTACCATACATTCCTATTATCCTCTACATTCTTAAGAAAAACTATCTTTATTTTCTACATTATTTATTTACACACACACATACATACACACACACACACACACACACACACGCACACACACACACACACATACACACACACACTCGATATATTTGTTTTTTTTTATTATTTTTCTTATTTACTTCTTTCTTTTGTTTTGTGCTTACCGTGTTACACTATTGTTTGTCTTGGTGGATGAGCGGGGTATCTGTAACACAGGCCTTTAGTCCAGTACAGAGCCCTTGCACTAGCATTTAATATATGTGTTTTCTCTACTGATCAATTTTTTTCATTTTTTTTACATATTGTACAGATCTTGGTGCACTAATAATGAAATGTAGTAACTAGAATTTTATCCTAAACAGGTACGTGTGTAACTACGTCCCGTGCTTATTTATGTATTTAGATGTGTACAATGTAAATTGTTTACACCTTTTCTATAGGCTTAAATATCGATTATTTAAGTATTCCATTACTGCATATTATCCAGTGCTGTATAGACGACATTAGCTTCGTGTTTTAGGGTAAGTGTGTATACGTCCTAGGGGGTCCTTACTTCAAGGGGCAGTTGTTAGGCAACCTAACAATATGTTTTATCTGGCTTGACGCGTATTGATTAAAAAGGGCTTGTAGTATGCAAGGGGATTGAAAGAAAATTATGACCCTCAGTAGAAAGAAGCTAAAGGGTTTAAAGGATAATTAAAGTTTTTCTTCTCGCATAACAGAGGTTAAAGAAATGTTAGAGTATGAAAAGAGAAAGTTGATTATAGGTGGAAAAAGAAAATAGTACTTTTCAGCCATCAACACCTAAATCATAAGTTCCATTATTCTTAAATATTCGTAATTATATGTAGTCGTTATTAATGCGAAAATGTTAATAAGTGCGTACTTAGTGAATCGAAGATAATTTTGTTTCTAATTAATTACAAATATAGACGAAAACGAAAATATATTCCAACTTTTTCTTATACCTAGCAGTCAATGTTTTGGCCACAATCTCGCCTGATGAAAAGCGACACTAGTGCCTGTAACGAAAATCTCTGCTTAGTTACAAAAAAAACAATGTAACTATTAGGTAACATTGTACTTCCTATGAACCCGTTAATTGTTATGTTAGAAACACCGTAACGCTGTATTTACATTAGTCAAATAAACTCATTATCATGAACGAAACCGCAGGCCACCGCGTAAACGACTTGTAAAAGTAAATAACTCATTTAGCTCAGTGGGTGTACGGTTATGGCAGTGTAGGCGTGAAAGCAAGGAAATATTAGTGGAAATAATGACTGTGTGTATTTTGATTAAATTTGTTTACTAAAGTTACCTCTTTAAATGCGCACCGTATTCTAAGTGGACGTTGTCGTCGAGCCAGCCCTTGGATTGACTTTTCCAATTATAGTGACAGTACCTACAGATGTGTTACAAGTATCTACAAATACCTAAAAGATCTGTTTACTTTAGTCCATTAATAGGTAGTAAATTTCGTGACACGTAATACAATTTTATTTCTCGAAAAATGATAAAAATTATTATGATAAATGCAGTACATAAATTAAGGTTAATTATGCTTTTGTTGAATCAATGAATACTTATTTTATCGTTTAACATCGCCGTTACGGATTTCAATGTTCGATGAGCATCCAGCTTTATGACGTTATAAAGCATTGTTAAAAGTAGGCAGTAACGCCCCGAACCCTTTGTGATACAATAAAAAATCTGCTGACTCCCTTAAACGCTACCATTGATAGCAATCCAAGTAAAAAGTATGACGAATCGGTGTGAGAGTCTGCAATAAAAAGATGGCCCATGATAATAACGAAGTGCTTTATTGATAAAAAAATATTAATCCCATTAACGCCTATTATATATTGACTTTTATTAAAATGAAGTACCCACATGTTTTAAAATTACTTTATGCTAAAGAGCGGTACCGTTAAACGTAAAATTATCGGCGTACCATTATACTAATGGAATATGAAAAATTTATGTGGAGGTGTTATTATTAAGAAACTAATTTAATAATTGTTACACGATTGTAGACTTAAGCGCGTCGACATTAGAATTTAAAGTTTCTTGATAATCTTAATGTTAATAATTCGTATAATATTTTAATTGGTAGTTTTTGTCGCCGCGATGTCACTAAGAATGCGGTTTGATTTGTATTTATACATAATATTTATAATTATTACACGCGTTGGTTGATGAAAATATTTGATTTTGTAGTAACGTTTATCGATGGTGTAAAGAGAAGTTCATACTATTTATATAATGATAACCTACTTATGTAGGTATATTGGCAACTTCTTTCTCAACTTCGAATTGGTTGAGATATAAACACTATAATACGTACTTTAAAAAAGGTAGGTACTCCAGTTAAATTCTCAATACACCCCACCATTGCGAACTGCGAAATACTGATAAAGTTCAAAAAACAACTGAAGCTAGCAGATTTAAAGCTGTTAAAAATTCAGAAAGCGCAGTCACAGCGCAAACTATTTAAATCCAAAACGAATTGCGCGCTTAAGGGCGCCTGCACTTGGACTGTAGCAGACCAGGGTATTTTGTATTTAATATGAATTATTATTACTATATCATTACTGATTATACTATAGCGCCAGGACCGTATTCGCTACATATTAGTCAAGTGTTACAAATTAGATTTAAGGAATTGTCATATTTTTATGTTGACCAATTTATTCCTTTTAAAACAATTTTGAGTACAGATCTCTTCTACTACTCCTGAAGGTCTGGAGCATACCTCACCATACTGATCCACTAATGGGGCGTAAATAAGATGTTAACTGTAAGTGCCGTAAATTGCCCAATAAAATTGTAATATATTTATTTGATAACAAATTCTATATTGATGACAAAATACAGCATTGCTGCTTTGCAGCAAAACATATTATTTTTACCACATCTGTTCAAACAGGGAGGATGTACCCAATTGTGACCGCTATTTACTCGTTTAATACTATCTTCATATATGTATAAAGACAACAACAAACCCTATGTTGATTTTTAGGATTGATTCGAATAACAATGGAAGTGATAAAGTTGCACCAACCGCAGCCTTATAATTATTCTGTAGGTCATTTCTCTTATAACTATAAGACAGCCCGTTCGTAAGCAGCCTTATTTAAAAGCGCACGAATTGTCAACATTTCCCTAAGCTGGACTATTGATACCTTTAACTAAGCCGGTTCAGCCGTCGAAAACTATCTAAATTACATAAATATCATTGCGTGATACATTATACGAATCATGTCAAAACTCAATACAATTAAGCTCTAACGAGAGCCCTAGAAACGTGCAGCCATCAGACAGAAACTGTTCCTTTTTTCCCCCTTATCGGGCCATCTAATTAATTAATACCGGTTTTTGTTCGAACAAGCCGTAATTCTGTCATCTGGCGTAAGATTGGCGTACGTCCGAACATCTCGATTCGCCCACTCGATGCTGTAATTAAGCTTGCAGCGACCTAACTGACTTAATTCAATCGGGATTGTGATAAACAGCTGTTTGCATTTGCATTTAAAATTGATATTCAGCTGCCGTTTTAAGCCTTTGTTTATTGTTTGTAGATGTTTTGGACGTTTTCTTTGCCGCTTGCTGAAGTAATTGCCTACTGTGCTATGTGATTTAAAAAGGCAATGAGCTTAAGAAACTATGCAAGCACACATATAAAACTTGTTCCATACAAAAACATTGTAATAAATTCACTTTCGACTCACGCTTGATTCACCGTTTTGTTATAGAATATCATGACAGAAACATGTAAGGTCATGCCATCATCGCGTCATAACACTCCTCATTTTTGAAAGCTCAGCGTATTTTAATTATAAAAAAAGAGCATCACGCACAAGCACGTATTCGGTTGCGATTAGTTCCGAGGGCGTGGCGAATGCGCCGGCGTTCGCTGTCGTCGCGAGTAAGCGCTTACGCAACGAATAACGCCGCCTCATTAGGTCGGAACAAAGTTGTGCGTGCATCGGATGAGTTGCACTGATAACGTGGACTTGCGCTTTACCACGGCAAAAATGAACATTATAATGCACGGCGAGTAAAAATGTAAACGTCAGCGCTGGCTGTTGTCACTAGCAGACGTTTGGGTAACGGATGTGGCTAGACTGCGAATTTATGGGACAAAAAATATTGCTTCGTAAAAACATATCGGGTACCTTGGGTCTGCATTAGGACCTATTATACTAGTCAAGCTTCTATATTTTTTTGTATTACACTGATGTAACTGTTTAAATGAAAAGAAAAGTAACAGTAACAGTATAGTACTTGATGTTGAATGAAGCATAACATTCTTAACACGTTTATTTTAATATCATGCGAATGTTCATAAAAATGCGACCGCGCCATATGGAGGTCTACAGTTTTCGTTGTCGCTGTTCTCATATTGTGCTGACCCAATTTGGCACACTCGCGAGATAAAATACGGCCCACAGATATCAGGAAGTGAGTGCGCTAGTATGAAAAATTTGTAAAAGACATCACGACCATTGTATAGTTCGGGCATATTTGCTTGACGGCCCATGTCACACACAAGTTTCAGCCTTAATCACAGCATCAGAAGGCTCATAGCACATGCCTTTATAAAATGAAGTGGTATTATACCATAATATGTAAGCAACAATTGCGCGGAAGGAAGCAGCTCGTGCGAACTAATACGAAGTTTTTAGAAAGAAATTATTTTGCTTCAGATAAATGATCCATATTTTATAAGCGACAGTAAAAAAATACGTCTATCATCATCAAAGCTTATAAAATGAGCATAACTGAACTTTTAAATGTTGTGTTTTGAGTGGTAACTATTTAAGTAGACCTTCATAAAATCAAAGGATGTCTGAACAAAAACGCTTTTGAGCGCTCAAGACGGTAGAAAAGTATCTCATTAATAGTAGAGAGCTAAATATTACGCGAATCGTGTCTCAAACGAAAAGTTGAAAAATTTCAAAGCCAAGGATTGTGCATACTATTATATTATGTAGTTGAATGAAAAGTGCTTGAAACTTAAAAAGGGAGATAGAAGTAATGTAATTAGCGCAAAAGCTTTGGTAGCAATGTGAAGCAATTTTGATGGTACAAGAAGTGCAAGAGATGCCTCTAATTGAACAGGACGGAAGAGGAATCAAAGGGAATGATTGCATTCCCCTAAATTCAAGGGGATATAGAATAGGGTGGGATGCGATGCGTGCGCTAAATCTTTTAGGGGTTCTACTACCGAGCTTAGAAAGACGAGAAAGAGCAAATATCATGTATATTCCGATTTTCTCACATTTCTAGAATTACATTTAATATATTTCCTTTTGATTTATTTTTAATTAGTATGTCCATTAATAGTAGAGTTCAGTTTGTTCTAAAAAAGGTAGATTATAATTGTAGATTTCTATAAAAAAGATAAAACTAAAACCTACGGTTTGATGAAGTGGCAGAATTCTATTCTTTATGTCACGAGCCGAAAAAAGTTGTAATACTAAATGGTCATATTGTAGAAGGTTTTAGTTCTACTTTTCAAAGTTCAAAAACACAGTCAGTTAGAACAAACAAATTCTAAATAGAAATTTAAATCTTTACTTTCCATTCGTAACTCTGTAAATTAAAGGTCAGAGTGAAAGAACGAAGATTCCGTTGCAGTAACGTCATTGCTAAGATTGCACTCAGAATTACTTTATGTAATTGTCGTGGGGTTCGTAGATTTATCTTTCCGAAGTAATTTGGGAGACAAATTTCTCAATAATTTATGAATTTATGTATCATTAATTCTGTTATACTTAACAAAATTTCTGAAAAAATAATTTTTTTGGAAGAATTTTGGCATACCTACTATAATTTGTTTCTTAAACGTAAATTTAACGTCACTGAGATATGCAGTAAATTTCGTTAACTATTAATGGTTTTCATTACGGTAGGATAATTATTATTTGGTTTTTGATACGATTTTTGTTAGTTCTGTACGAGTAATCAAAATTTTTAGCTGTTGATCTGAAAGATATTAGTTTTTTTCTATAAATGGTGTCATTTTACTTCCTTAGAAATATTATTATGCGTGTAAAGTGTCAAGAATGCAAAAAGTTAAGTATCATCTTAACCGTTCTTGAGATACTTATACACTTGTCCCATGTTTTATAGAACAGTTATTGTAAGAAGGTCTAAGATTACAAATTGTGCAAGTGCAAGGGTTGCGGGTCGAATGTGATATAAAAGATTTAATGTACCCGTATGCAAAAGTTTTTAATATGAAAAAACAAAAAGATATAAAACAATGTTTTTGTTTACGAATACTAAGAAATTCTTATGCGTCGATTCAAAGAATAAGTTCAAATAATGTAAAGCAAAATTATTCTTTGAAAATTGTTTCAGTACTTTTCATTTCAAAAACACCTTATTACATACTAAGTTATTCTCGAAAAAGTATCATATATAAATGGTGTACGGCATGACGTAATTTTTCTTTGAAAATAAATCCGCACAAGTAATGCAATTGCATATCTCTCAATCGATATAGAAGAACATAATACTATTAACAAATACCTACCGCAAATAGTGTAACAATAAAATAGTTCTATCTCCACACAAACCCGCGCAAGAGTGCAGGTTCAATACTTGTAATAATAAATAGAAGCCACTTCAAAGCGCGGTATTCGACAAAGCAAGATCTTATTTATAAGTCGTTTTTATGAGAACTCGCTTTGTGATGTCTGCCTTCCAGTACTCAGTCGATATCTTCCGGCGAGGATGTTGTGGTTATGTTCCAAGATTGTCGTAATAATATTGACTGTTATTATCGACATATTGTAATTTTAAAGTACTAGAGCATTTTAATTCTACTTTTATTTATATGTACTATGCAGCGTATAGTGTCGATAAATAGTTTAATGTTTATACATATAAGCTAGATATCTAAAATTTTTGACAGTGTTACAATGCGGTGCGAGTCAAATATGTTCTCGTATCGTACTGTTCTATAAATCATTAAACATGAAAACTTAATGCATAGAGGCATCGCTGAAATTCATAAAAAGAGAATATCATGCAGTGAAAAAATCTTCGATTACCAACAAATAAACTATCCTTTTATGATTTTCATGGTAAGAAAACGGATTTTAAACATTCATATCCATTCAATGTCATCCGATCATAATAAAATATATTTATAAGCCTACACAAAACGATGTTTTTCATTTCGTTTTTAAACGGAAACGCTGATATATTGTGATTATGTTACGGAATTTGCTTAACATACGATTCTACCAAAACAATACTGTGTAACTAATACATCACTATCGTGTTTCTAATTGTCATACATACAAAATGTATCGGATTTATCCTTGTTTTATTTTTAGTTATAAACTGGTACCATACATGTGTATTGTAATAATCTTTGTGGATATTACATACATTTTGTTATACTGTACAGCTTTCCGCATTGTTATCTATCTCCGCTTATTTTATTATTATTATTATCTTTAAAAATATGAAGATAATGAATAGGTATTGTTAGCCTCCCACACGACTATTTGTTTGGAATGTCCGTCAATATTGATTGACAGGCGATTCGGTGCGTGCACTCAATTTAAACAATTTAGAATCGACTAGTTCATTGCGGGATCTCTAACTGTTGTAATGTTTGGACGGTTTATGTAATAATGCTTTGTAACGTATCGAGAAGGCGTTAGTAGTAATAATAACCTCGGGATGTCAGGTACAGCCATCTGATCACAAATTAAGCAGAGCCGGTATCTATTACTACTGTACCTACTATGATATCCAGACAGCTGATGTCAGCTGAGCAGACAGCATTTATACATTTTTAAATACTTATTATATATATATATATATATAGCATTGTAGTCGAATAGTTAAAGACCTTGACTGCTAAACTCGATATTGTAGGTTCGATTCCCAGCCAGGACAAACAATTGTGTCATGAGCACATTTCTTTGATTTGTTTTTTATCAGGCATTTGATTGCTGAATGTAGAATCAGATTACTACCATTAACCATTATTACTTCACACCCAGACAACAAACATTCATGCTCATTACAGAAATATTTCTTTTGAACGGGAATCGAACTTACGATCTCTGGATTAGCATTCCGGTTCATTCATCAACGAAGGTACGAGACCCCAGCTCGTTTATAAAATAAGAACATTTTTCCTTACCTACTCCCTTCATTAAAAGTTTAAATATAATATTGATAAACAATATGACATATGACCAGGCTTAGGCTATCCAGAGTCAGAAACATTCTATTTTGACCAGCCGATAAATACGTCATTTATGAGACTATAAAATCGCACAATGATTATGGAAGGTACTCCAGATTTTTTGCCGCAATCGATACACGCTGCCTGCATTAAACTCCCCTTAATATTCGGAACCATTGTATCAGACACACGATGGATATTTCAACTTTTTACCTCACACCGAACAAAGCTTATTTTCGTTCGTCATAAGAAACGCTGGTTTATTCTGCCATTGTTAGGCCACCATTTATCTCCTTAATTTATGGGGTAGCGTCGCGAATGCTGGACATATTTGCGTCGACGGCTTCACGCGGCTTACTCATTGTAAGTGCATCCTTTGCTGAATTGTACTTAAGGCAAAGTTTACCAGCCTACCAGCCTCCTCGATTCGTTACAGAGTGTAGCAGCCATTGTTTGCGTGTTCGTTATGCATAGCTAATTCTCTCTGGTCGTTTCGCCAACAGTTGCGGTGGCAATAAAAACATTTATCAGGCCTACTTGCTTATTACGAAGGTGTTAACTGCCTGGAAAGGACCACAGCGATTCAGTTGTTATTACGAACTGCTATACTATAATACTTGCTAGGAAGACTTGTCGACATAGTTGTTAATAATTACCTAATTTCTAGTTCGTATCTGTCTATTTGTATAGCTCTATACTCGTAAACTGCGGATCGTTTGCTTTTTTGCGATGTCGTGATCTGGCGTTATCCACTAAAGCAGAGTAGGCCACGCAGGTTGGCAAACAGGCAAACGAAAGAAGACTCAGTGATCAAGGCCAAATTCGCGGGATGTTCATTCATTAAAAGGCATTCATCCTCTTGAGTTCGTTCTAGTAAAGAGGAGTAGAGAATTCTTCCAGACCCATATTCTTTATGTAGCCCTCATGATGATGACGAACTTGCTTTCGCCGCTAAGGCTGTAAGCTTTCAATTTTGTAACATATAACGTACCGAAGTGCTTCAATCAAAAATTACTTCGAAAAAAATCAAGTGCTCGGAAATCAATTTCGAACATGGTATACGTGATTCGGGTCGAGATGCTTCGCTTCGATAAATCGAACATAACTAATATTGCCATATCGCTACAGCGCGTCTAATTGGATAAGCAAACGAGATGGCAATTTGGGTACATTTGTTTATCAACTCAATTGTTGTGAGATACTGTTGTTATTAAAAAATTATATTTTATGAGAAAGGGTTGATAGACATGTCAGTACTACAGTTGTGATAATAATTGTTCAATTTTCGATTTAGGTATCTTTGAAACGGCAGAAACTTTGGTGAAACGGTAGAAAACAAATTGTCTTGTAATTTTTCGTCTAAAACCGTTGTTGAAAGTTTATTTGAAAAACTGACAAACGACCACTGAACCCTATCTCCGCCAATCGATATTAAGTGTTGTATTAAGTAGTGTTTTGGGTTTTCCAGGTTACAGAGATATATGCTATGACCAGCTGAGGAAACTAGAAGTGTTGAAATAATTCATGTCAATCAGTTACTTCACTTTGCATGTCCATTTTCATCTCTTATCAATATCCTTATCCGCAGGTGCGTGATTAACAAAAAGAAATCATTAATTAATCAAAGTTTAATCTAACTCCAATCCTGTTTTTCGCAATCTTCATAAAGCTTATAATTTATTTTCAATAATTCGATTATCCAAGCATATTAAATTATAGTAATTAACTTAATAAATTTACATGCAATATCGATATTAAGATAGTGTGATAAGATATGAATATGAATAAACATTAAATGTGTAAAAGTTACATGCAATTGATATATTGAATAATCAATTAGTAAGTAGATGTCTCATTGTCGATGAGTAACGAGTTAAATAAGATAAGCTTCAGTTAAATAAGATATTACCTATGTGTCCAACGGTAACTTATATTATCATTAATCATAATTTCATTGTAGACTATTTATTTATAGTTTTTTTTATGCATATGAACATCAAAAGACTTTAAACACTACGTTAGAGCTTTATATACTTGATTTGTTTATGCTTAATACCTTATTTAAACTAATTATCAGTACTTATAACTTGTTTATTTTTTTTAACTTTATTATTCGCGGGGAAACAAGCTGACGAAAGATAATTTCGTAACTGGTCTAGTAAAGTTAATATCATTTTTATTGGAATGTAATGAGAGGACATCGAAACTCAATCGGTTTTATAAGTGTAATAATAATATTTCGATGCGGACGTCGGTTCTCGGTTGCATAATTGATATCGAATGGTATCCTGGATACCGGTTGTTAAACGAGCCGACACAAGATTCGTGTCGGGAGACTGCAGCTGTCACGAACATTTATCTAAGTATCTTGGATACTCGTAAGCGCGGTAGGTGAACTGACGGTACTGTTTCCATTGGATCAAAAGTGGCAAAAGTCTTTATTGCACGCCAAGAAAAAGAACAGCAATACGAATACTCCTTTAAAAAAATAGCTTCACTTGAAAATAAGACTATTTTTCTTAATAGGTTGACGGTTGCTAATAAGTTCTTAAGACTATCGTTATTTTGCACAATGATTTTGTAAGGAAGTTTAAATATTGTTTCATATACTAAGTACACACTGTATTGATTGACTGGCCTCGTGGTCGAGTGGTTAGAGAGCCTGGCTGCTAAACCGGAGGTCGTGAGTTCGATTCCCACTCAGGACAAATATTTGTGTGATGAGCACATTTGCTTGTTCTGTGTTTGGGTGTAATAAAAATATCTATATATACTATACTGTATGTATATATGTAGTTTATCAGCTGTCCGGTCACCATAACACAGGCATTCAATTGCCTAATTTGGGATCTGACAGCCGCGTGTGGAATTGTCCCCAGTTATTTATTTATTGAATTTTCGTTTACTAATACGCGCGTACTTTTGATTGTATGTAATTTTTTCATTTTTTCAGATACCAATGACAATGTGAACGCGAAATCTTAAAGCAGTGCGCAGCAGGCAGCGACAAGACTCCGATAGTGCATCAACACTGAGCGTGTAATTTAGCGATTAATTAAAACGCATACAGCCGTGACCGTTGTAATTACAGGATTTGCACTGAGCTTACTAATGTTTCCAACTGTAGTACTACTGTGCAAATGTTTTTATGCGATCGTAAATTACTTTCGTCATAATGCAATTTTAACGTAGAAAATAATTGTTGAAAACTTGAAAAATGTTGTAGAAATTAGTCAGTGTTGTGCTTGAATTAATTATTGTTTATAACCGTATATGTACAGAACATTAGCATAATCTTCACCACAAAGTTCGAATAGAGGCGGAATGCGAGCGTTTAATTTAGCGATTAATTAAAACGCATACATCTGTGACCGGCGTAATTAGTGGATTAGTACTATGCTTAGTGTGTGAATTTAAGTGCAGTACTATTACTTTTTAGAATACAAACAATTTCTTTATAACATTATATTACATTTTAAATCCTAATTCGAGATTTTATGAAAATCCCTCAAGGAAGCAACAAAAATTATAAGTTCCCCTCCTTATGTATAATCAACTTTGAATAAGACTGGAGGAGTGGTCGTATAAGGAGTGGTATTGGTAGATACATATGTACCTATAAGTTGTCACGAATGAGTGCGGTTTGTATTAGTCAGTTTTATTGCATTGTATTAGTCAGTCTTATACAAAGGTCACAGAAGCCTTGCTATACATGAGGAGAGACATGGTCATCACGTATACATTTTACCTATCACGTACAATGATCAAATTTACTCCTTAAACCCAAACACAAGCGATTGTTTTATCGTTTTCTTTTGTTTCGAATATCTTTAGCTTTATCTTTTAATAATAAGAAAGCTTTAGTCTGTAAGTCTGTATAATAGGTACATACGCTCCTTCAATAAGGCTTCTTTAATGGTGCGTAATTATTGAGGGATTTAATCGAGAGTCACAGCAACATGATTGACCGCTAAAAATGCAATCAGTTAAAGCTTGCCTTCATTAAAATTTTACGTTATATATTCGTAATTAATACCAGATCAATTACTACTTTTGCGATTTGTAGTGCGGCAGTTTTAATGCTTGCCGTTTTAGTGGTTGAAATGAAAAATCAATTACAGATTTTATGGTTACTTGGGTTGTTTCAAAATAAAGAAAATAAAAACAAACTTTTGTATACCTATTATGTACAACGATTCAACAGCGGATCAATATTTATCAATCAAATTAATCCTTATTTATTGTATAGAAAATTATCTTACTTGATGCCTATTTATTTGGCTATTTGAATCTGGCATAAACATTAAAAACATAAATCTATTTGATAATAAACATTATATATAGAACAAACTTATAGAACAATTTACAATATATAGTTATAAAATTATAGTATTTATCAATATTTATGCACGCCTAGTAATCTTGAGTCTTAGCATATTAGATTTTTCATTTTAATATTACAGTGTGATCTAGCAATTAAATGATTTGATTTTATTTATATAATAGCAAATCAAGTTAGGCTGATAAATGATATGCCAATTTGAAGAGATTTTAAGAAAATCAGCCAAAACTTGGTTTGGGTTCAATGAAACAATTAATATTCAAAAAATGTCTTGGAATGACTCCATCTTCAAACACTCATTGTAGACAATAGCGTCATGAGTATCACTCTTAAATATGTTAGATAATTTGATTTTTTATTGAGAAATAATATTAAAATTACAATTCATAAACAACAATGGACAAAAGTCTAATTCTACCGCTGCCTACACATAACTGTTCTCATGTACTGTACTAAATAACGCAATAATTTGTCTAATTCCAGCAGTAAGTCCAAAACGGCTCTTACTCCTCTATTATTTTCGTTGTTCTTTCGGTGTGCCCACGTCCCGTGGGTGTAAATTATTATTCCAACTTGAGATCTTGCACACACCGGTGTAAATGTACTGTTTAAACGGCGTCCGCCGGTAGAGGCTCCATTGAGCCGCAATTCATTTATTCCTAATGTAAATGTTATAGAAAATTTATGTAAATTAACTTTATTACATTACGCCTGATAGCAATTTACTGCTACATAAATATGAACGCCGCATACGGACCGGTGTTTACGTGTTTAATACGAATGAATGGGGCCCTTTCGCTGCATTGTAAAATTGTAGAAAGTTGTGTAACTGGAGAAATTAATGGGCGGATATTATACCATTTGAACTGTGTATCGGGTATTTGTCACAATATTTCAGTCAAGTGTAATATTAATTTTTGTACAACGCTGTGCGATATGATTTATGAGCGTCATGTTCTTTTGACTTGTAACGTAATTTTTCTGAATATACGAACTTTAATCTCTGTAGGTACTAAAAACTTAAGAATTTTTTGAAATATTTTTAAGGTCGCAGGACTGTCTCTTTACTATGACTTAAATATTTAACATTTTATACAGCCTATTCTTCTTTATTATGAAGTCCTAACCGCATTATGAAGTCCTAACCAATAAGTGAACTAATATGAGTGAAGTGTCAACTAGAATAGTAGAAGCAAATAAAACCAAAATAAAATCTATTTACTATAATACTATATATGTATGACAAACATTATTTACGTTCAAAGGGCAAGTGCGGTATGATATTATCATTAAGGTTGGACTAAGTTAATGTAAAACAAATAGCTTCGACTTCTAAGAAACAGTAGATAAACTTGTTACGACCTCGACAATAACATAAACATTGATTAGTGGTTACACAAGTGCAAGAACAATATTGGGATAGAAACTTGTGTGGAAGGAAGTTTAATGTACATAAAGATATACCTAAATGTAGACTCACACAAATGTGGATCCTGTTAATACATGCGTTATTTTACATACATTACGAAGTGTTTAAACTGTAATAGAATTGTGTTCTGTTTAAACAGAATTTAAGAAAAATATTCCAAGTCCAACCATACCTAACTTTGAGGTTACATACATAACCCTATTATTATTACATACATACATAACCTTATTATTATTATTACATACATAACTCGTAAAACATTAGTAAATCGAATACCTTGACAATTTTATTTCAATTTTCCCGTTTAAAACCCGCTCGCTAAATAGTAGGAACATTTTCCGGGTATCGTAAGTATACCATAATTTTTACACTGTGTATAGAACATTACACTTGGCCCTATAACTAAGTATCAAACTTTTCCTTCAGTCACCTGATATCTGTCATCCGCAGCTCGACTTACGCAGGGATACGTACAAAAAATATCGTGACTTTTGGGATTAAGCTTTCCAAAAGGGAACTTAACTTTCGAAGAAAGAATGGTCCAGCATAAAGAGAAGTTACTTTGTGTAATGGAACGTTTACAAGATAAAATAGATAAAAAGCTATGTGCCGAAGGAGCAACTCTTTTTGGATTTGTTCCCGAAGAATCATACTTAGCTGAAAGCCGACGGAACGGAGTCATCGTCGCCTACAAACATTTGTAATACAAGAAGCGGTCCAAAAAGGTTGTGAAAATTAAAATTCAGTTTCAAAGACGTTCATTCCTTATATTACATGAGCGCACTAAAAACTCCATTCCATTTGTACCTGTCAGGTTTACGCATCCGTTAGTTTTACATTTATTAAGGTATCTATAAGATCATGAAGGCCTTTATTAAAGCATTTTAGCTTAACTAGGCCCACGGCCCAAGCCCCTAATGGAAACATTCGGACTGAAGGAAGGGTGGTATGTGGGATAGCCGGGTGGCGATAAATTAACTAAACGGGCGTGCAAGTCATTCGATGGTCACTGGCTACTGCATTTTTAATCTTACTTAAAATAGGATTGACGCCCGACCTGAGGGTGTTATCAGTTTATTGCTACCTTAAATAAATTAGTTGAAACGCACAATGTAGGTACTCCTAATGTTTGTACTCGTAATTTGTTTCAATTCAATTTGTCGTCAGTCCATACGACAGCTCTCTCGGTCTTCGTGCTAACGTATAAAACTAAGTAACTGATCACTTTTTTATTTACTATATGTTGTAAGATAATTGTTAGTAATATCCTATACATTTGTTAGTTAAATATTTGTAAAAATCCTTATACGCTTTTTAGTGTTTTCTATTCTTTGATAGGTACAAATATGGTTCTTTGAACTGCAAGAACTTAAATTCAATTCAAACCATGTTTCAGTGCTTGGTTTACATTTAACACCAAATACGTTGATTATGCACGGCAGCGTTTCACTGGCGTGTGCAAATGGGACACGTGTATTTCTCACGACTCGCTTATCGTATCTGTAACATAGAAGCGAACACATCGGCTTGTTTGTTGAACTGATATTAATAACATGTTTTGATACGTCTAATATTCTTCCAAGTATTTTCTTTGCATATCTGAACGTGGTTTTAAAACAATCTGTTACTTGCTGTAACGGTGAAGGAGAAATTGTGAGGATTGTTTCGGATAAGGCACATTCCTACAGTTGTTGGTTGCAGATGTCCGTGGGCCACTTTTGACGGCTTCTTACTCGTTTCATACGCTCTTTACATAACAAAAATATAACTAAAAACTTAGCAGCAATAGAACGCATTATATTACTCACACAAGTCTAATCGCACCAATATAGAGCAGTGCCCTGAAATAGAGCAGTGCAGATTAAATCAAACAAATCAATTCTATTTGTTAAGTAAATGAGCGGCCACCCGTATGTGGCCAATGATACCTATCGGTACGTGTTAATAAAACTCCCCCACATCATTGCCCCATTGTCTCTGAGATAAAGCAATTTACTTAATTAAAACTCCCACAACGCAGATCAGGATACCACATATTGAGATAAACATTTATAAAGACATTATGGCCTTTTTACTTGGGAACTACTCGACTTTGTAGGTTACTATGTGTGGAGGTATGTGAAATAAAATTGATGCTCATTTTTCGTTAATTAGGTGAACTAATCAAAATATTAATGCCTTTGGCTGTGTGTGAAGTGGATAGATTTTTTTATTTTATTTTATTTATTAGGTTTACCAACAGTTATTACATTTGACACAATAAATGAAGGACGAAACTTAGAACTACATACAATAAATGTATAACCACTTACAGGTAAACACAAAAAGCACAATGCAAATGGATAATGCAAACAATATGAGCATGGGTAAGTATAACGTACAGAAAATACTATTTCCGGAGTCTAGACGCGAGGCAGACGGCTGATTTTAACATTATTATAATGAAAATATAATTAGTTATTCATGCCAGGTTTTAATACCAGAAACACTTAGACTGGCATTACAACAAGGAATATAATTACTAACACTTTATTTCAATTTGCACGTTTCTATGACTTAAAATCCTAGAATACTTTTTAAAGGTATAAGCAGTGATTGTAAGCAATTTTTGTCAAGAGTATCAACTAGTCAAAACAAAGGAGATCAAGATGTTATCCACACTTTCGAAGTTTCGAAATAAAAATAATGTTTTTATTTCTTATCTTATTAAGCTTTACTTTGTACAGCTCTGTAATTGCCGCCATGGGTGGTTCTCAACAACAGATCAAATTAACGTGAACGTTAAAATTTCCGGACTGGAACCTTAGGCAGGTGATTGCTTAGTAATTAGTGTTGCTATTAGAATTCCGTGGTAACTCCACAGAAGCAATTAGTTCGAAGATCGTTGAATACAAGAACATGTGAGATTCCGTTTGCCGCAGAGTGTAGTTTAAAGAGTTTTTAATTGACGCCGAATATACCTACTTTATAGGAATTTATAATTTTGTGATGTTATCGTACCCTACTTACTAAGTTTGTGTGTATTTGCATGTGTATATACATACATTGTATGTAGGGACTTACATGAATTAGAGAACAATGATTTTGCGAAGTAACAGTTTATGTGAAGAAGTGTAGAAAGTAAAATTATAGATATGACATGTGATACAATTCCTTCTCGTCTACAAAACTATTTTCTTGTTACTTTTCACTTTATTCCATTACATTTTTCACATTGAAATGGTATAACAAACCAACTTCGAAATATCTATACAACCCCTACCGATCGAATGTTAATTAAAATTCGATTTGTTCAAATTTGGGGCTAACGGCTTACATTATGGGATTTCCCGACCCACCCCAGCTATGGGGCTTGAGAAATCAATGTTCCAGTTTCTTTATTATCCGTCTATAAATCGACCGTGTATGGAATTCACTTGTTATGCGAGGGTGGCAGGTTTTATTATTTGCGTCAATCAATGTAAAAAACATTTACGAATCAGTGTTTTGTTTTATTATTGTACCACAAAAGTGAGATGACGTTATTATCACTCACTTTTTATTTACTGTGTCCATTTATGTGTGGGATCAATACAATTTATCGTACATAATTTGTGTGTTTGCTATGCGAATTGCTCTATTATGTCGTAAATGTTGCTTCGCTGTATAGCTACGGTAATCACAGCTCGGGCCTCCGACTGTATAATTTGTACAAATAAAAACAAATGCTTACCCTTCAGGATACATTGTTGTTTCCCGACACGTTGTGAATATCTTCTGCTGTATTTTATATGAACATTACTGGTCCGAGTGAATGGTAAGAAAAAATTATCTCTCAACCTGGGTCCGCAATATTCCGCGACATTAAGTCCCAGATAAAATGTATATGAAGCGCATCTACTGTGTGGTTTTCGACCTGTCTGACTCTCATGTACGCCACCAATGGTCTACTAAAATTGTAGGGTTTAAGGAGGAACTATGATAAGCAGAAATCTTCAGTTTGCATTGGTGATAGTAAATTTCATCGCAAAATATCTCTATCTAATATGTAAGTAATTTTAATGTTATACTTACATGGTTTGTACGTTTTCATATTTTTTTATTACTTTCTTCTTTTGTATATATCACCTCAAAATATACAAGTATACCTGTCGACATATATATCAAAGAATCAGTAACCCGATTGTGTTAGTTTTTAAATTAGATACTGTTTGCGCAGATATTACGCTTAATTTTCTCACAGGAATTGAACAAATGTTTCGGCCTATCGTTGATCTAACAAAATAAACATACTCGTAACATCTGTTTGATATGACAAGTACTCAGCCAACATTCGACTGCACTCAGTGTAGTGGCCTATTATCAATAGTTCTATTAATCGACAATTTATAATCACTGCGTTTATTGTTTCTCACAGTAATAAAACTATGTTCGTTCACGTTTCACGCGGCTCTTCGTTGATTTTAATTACTGTCATTTATATAATTGCTTTGGAAGCCGACTTTCTAGATGAAAGCTTATAGTTTTCGATGCGCTCGATGAAGATTGCAGCGTAGGACGGGTATGGTTAATAGTTCCAGAGTAAATCAAACAGATGTTCTTGTTTTATTTGCAATCACTTGTAGTTGTTCATTGTGTAGTAATGATGGACGGAAGCAATAGCTGGTACATGAAGCTGACGATGAATGAATATCAATTGAAAATATGTATAATGTTTAAAAAAGTTAATGTTACCGACGATTAATACTAATATATAATACCTAAAGCACAAACATAGCTTATTTATATTATAGTCATCTCACACATGTAATGGATTAATATTTTTAATAAAAATAAGAAATGGGTAACCCGAAATGTTAATATTTTTTTACTTTTTACGACGACGACGATTTTATAAACTCCATTTGTGATTCTACCGCTATTAAATAAACCCATTTATCGAAACGTGAGTTTATTTTAATAGCAGCTGTAAACAAATTAGCGATGGTATGTGGCCGTGGAAGAGTGAAGCTGAAACTTCACTTAACAAGAGTCAACTTTCTAATTTTAAACAATAACCCAATTCTTTTGGTGATCAGACAGCCATAAATTTAAAGGCACTCAAGAGAAACAGTCCGCATGTCACCATTTAAAAGTTCTGTGAAGAATAAAATAAACAATATTTTGCTACCATTCCACTATAATTGAAGGTAAGCAGCATATGGGAACAATAGCTTTTGGGCCCGTAACCCCATTATGTTTACTCCAAAGAAAACAAATGCTTGGTAAAAACGTGGTTGGTACAATGGATTTTTGGTTCTTGTCCGGCTTCCGTAGAATTTAATAATGACAGAGACTACTGTGGAGCATTGTTACACTTGGAGCCCCTGAGTGTGACTAAAATCGATTACCCACTGAGGCTTACAGTTCTAAGAACAATGTATAAAGTATTGACAATAAAATTTGTATTTTGTTCTTGAAAGTGACGGAACAATACTGTTTATTTTAAATTAAAACCAATTTACAAGAAAGTGATGGTCAGTTTACTTCAATGTTTTAATATTAAGTACTTTATAAATTATAATGAGCCTACCTTAAGTTTTCACTAAGTACCACTGGATTTAAAATCGATCTTTTGCATATAACGATAAAAACATAATATTACATTATTACGTAATGTTAAAATTTTTCAAGTACAATTGAAGACATAATCGATATAAATATGTTCTTACATCGAATTGTTCTCTGTTGACGGTGATTGTGTTAATACAAAGCATCATGCGTATTGCTGATATGTGGTATATTTTTTGCTATGCCTGTGTTATTAGGCCTATTCTTCTACTCTATTTATTCCAAGTTACTTGGGTGAAGTGATTATAAAACCGTCAGGTAATCAGAGACAAAACTATTGTGTTACCTATGTTCTTGTACAAAAGCGAATGAGAACATCAGGTATATCGAATATCAATACGCAATTTATCTTTTGTGGGGACCGAATGCGACTTAGTATATGTCACTGTGACAGCAAAAATACGAGAATATCGCAACTAAAACGCAATCGAATGTTTTCGTTCTATTGAAACTGTTTGACAAAAAAAGTTCCACACAATTGCGCGTGTAACTTGAATACTGATTATTATAGGTAGTCGAATAGGCTTATCTATTTCATAGAAGTGCCGATCTACAGAAGCCTGTCTTCAGCTGCTCATGCATCCTCCTAATTACAAGCAAAGAAAATTGTCTGAATAAATCCTATGAATATATGATTCAAGAGAATTTACAAATTGACCCCCTTAATAATTTCAGTTCGATTTCAATAACATTTTTAATAGATTAGGAAATGCCATTTTTCACTTTTCACGGTAGTTATAGATACATACTCGCAAATTATATCAGGCAAATAGTGAAGGTATGGGCCAAATATAGACTAAAATCCAGGTCTAATAAAATAAACAAAATTATTATTTAAATTAAGGCTAATTTTATTAATAGAATTGTTTGCTTCAGACTTGCCGCAGTGGCAGAAAAGATACATCTCAAAATATATGTTTGTGTGATGAATAAAACCCAATATGAGCGCACGCAGTGTATCATAGAAAAGGTATCCCAAAAAAACATCTCGATCGAAATTCCATAGTTAACTTCATACAGTAACGTATGACATTGATTGATAGAGGGCAAATGGTAACAATGAAAACAAAATAAATGATTAAAATGCTTCCGATCCTAAGAAAATATTGTAGGTACTGCATCGGCTAAAATTTGATACTCACGTTGGAATTTATCTAATAATCTGCGTTCCCAAAATAGACAATCGTTCGCATAATTTTGAATGATACGGTGTCAGCGATAATTATGAGCTTCGTGGGTGTGATTGATATAGCGTAGCCGTGTAAATCGCGGAAGACTATTAGAGCCTCTTGAGACGGCAGACAAACCATAATCCATTGAATGACACGGAGAATCGAATCGCGAATTCAATAGTAAGTTTTAACGGTAGGTGTGGCTTCTACTTTGTGGACACGGACGTTAAATGTCAAAAACTCACGATTTAAATGAAACTCGAATAGTTCAGCATCTAACGGTCTTTGTCTGTCGCGTGCAAGTTTCACGGTAGATTCGGAACGCTTGGTAACTTTGCAGCTGTCATCATATCTTGGACCGCGACAGCTCGCCTTTGTCCCCTCACAGATACTACTTCATATAAATGCAGTTTATGTGAATTCTTCAAAAAGTATTAACTCACAAGAAATGAAGTCGCACGAAAAAAATTTTCGCCTTTTGTCAACGTTGAACACAATACACATTGGTCGTATCGTTGGCGCATTAAAAAGTATTCATGCGGTAGCTTTGTTGAGTCTGTTCGTATTATTAAACGCTTTAGCTGAGATCATCACTCTTTAATTATCACACTTCTGAGTTTTATATAAACGACGTTTAGTATATAGCCAATGTTTTATTGCTTTATGTTTCTCGTTTCTTTCGATTACTTTTGAAAGGTATCTAAATCGAAACGATTGAAGTACTGGTCACGATTAAAGAGCCGTAAAAACAATTGCGAAAGCGGTAATGAACTACGGGTAATCAACGTTAGATTTTCATTGTTGGGATCGGTGAAGGCTATTGATGTTATGGTTGATGGTCGAGGAAATGGACGCTACAATGCGCCGTGACGGCCCATTGCATTGTCTCAATCAAACGGCAATGAGCATTGGGTACGATGACCGCACTCGCTAAATGATGGGGAACTGATTAAAGACGCTACTATGTACAATACCAGAAATAAGTTTTATATACTTAAGTCTTCTATTGGACTCTAACTTTGCATAAGATTTTAAACAACTGCTATTTTTTATTTAGTGTTTACGAATTCAGCACTTACGGTTCAACACAAATTAGAACTTTTCATATTACAATATAAGAACTGTTATTCAAATTTTATAACTATAATTATACATAATTTCACAAAATCAATGCTAGAATAATAATAGCTTATATTTAAGGAAACAAAGTTTTTCGTGCGTTTATTTATTAATATGACCAATCTTAATTGCAGTTATTATCTTTATTGCTAACTTAAGTTAATTAATTTATTGTAGGTTAAGCGGTATTGCTTAAGTAATTTTTAATTAATTGCTTGCCTTTATTGGCTATTTACTTCCGACAACTGTCTTTACTGTTTAAATTAATCACTGATATTTAAATTAATTTTATTTAAAATCAGGATTCCAAATTTAAGCTAAGCCATAAGCGTATAATGTTTTTAGTAAGTACAAATAATTCTGATGAAGATTCTATAATGAATGTAGTTGTGAGAACTACACCAAAATATAACCCATATACAAGTTCCTAAAACCGTCTTAGGGCCGTGGAGCCCTTTGTTATGCGTTATAAATCTGTCATAGTCCTTGTTAGTAGATGCTTTGATTTTAAACGATCAAAGAGATCTCGTCCCCGGTAACTCGGTGACAACTAATTGGTTTACCTACAGTGGCACGAGTAAAGTCCAATCCACACTGGCGTTTTCTTACTAATATAACAACTTGTATACGCCGTGAATAATGATTTTGTATAATTTATTCCAAATTTTAACCAAATCCTTGAAACTTGATTTTTAAGATTTATTCCTTAAAACACAAAACTTCCTTACAGGTATGAGAATATAGTCCATATGTCACATACGTCGTAACAGAAAGTGGGGAAATAATATTTACTTCTAAAGTAGATTTAATAACGATTTAGTTTCGCATATTAAAGTTCGAGCTAAATTTTTAAAATTCTACACACAAAGATTGGCCACGAATATCATAATAACAGATACCTATGTGAAAATGGATTATACGCAAAGGATTTTCGGATACTAAGAAACTGTGGAATAAAGAGGGAAGTCGTCAAAGTTCATTAGAAGCAACCTAATACATCGGGGTTAGAAATTTGAGTAACATTTATATGAAAACCACAGGCTTGGTACAGTTAGTACTGTCAACAATTTCAGTAACAAATCTATGTACAAATTTGTACCTAACATTGATCGTTTTCAATGTCTAACTTAAATAGTCTTATAAATAGTCTAATAGTCTAATTTCTTAAATTTGTAGGCCGTAAACGGCAAAATAAGGATTCAACTAATAATTCTATAAAATCTTCAAACACCTTTGTCTTTATATTCCGTAATTTCGTAAACCTACATATTTAGGTAAGCTTCATATTTACATCGTGCTATATGACAATAATGTTAAAATGTATTACGTAGATGTTAATTTTACATACGCTAGTGCAATATGAACCTGTTGGCTAAGCACGGCGTCATGTTATATTTATGTTCTGTACACAAAGTTAACGTATTTCGCGGCTTCACAACTAAATTTGCTTTCAAATGACTTGTCACGTGCGTGTGCAGCGAAGGCTCATTCTGTTCGAAAGTAATTGATGCCCGTTAGTTTTTAACGTTATTATACTAAAAAAATGTCATCATATGTAGATTTTTAACCTGAAATTAATAGGTGTAATATCATATATAAAATATTTGATTACCAAATTTAGTTTGCTATTTATCACCTCATATTAACGCTATAAAAGTCAGTACTCGCAAATTCTACGCAATATGAAAATACGAAAACAAACCAATAAGAAAAATCTTAGTAAACAAAAACATACCCAGATACAAATATCCTTTTAAAGCTGAGATATCATTTCAAATAATTTGTTTAATTTTATTTATTGTTTTATTCATCTTTCTGGTTCATTGTCCTACATACGTTTAATAAAGTAATTTTTGAGAAGATGAGAAATCACCTTGTAGGTAAGTATTTTCAGTAGCTATGAACTGCGTGTGTCAGTTCACACCTCACAACAGTGTACAGAGCCTACACTACAGACACGGGCGGTCGCGTATATAATTAAAAAAACAATTAATTTTATCTCAATTGTTTGAAATTTTTTGTTAATTACAAAATATTTGCATTATAATAAAATTTGAATATATTTTCTTTTCACATGTATTCTTTGGGTACATGATTAAAAATGACATCACAATCACAAAAAGCAGTCTTGAATTCAATATTTTCAATCCAAAAAATTATACGCGAAATGCTGTATCGGCGCGTGCCTAAATACTTTAAATAACAGTGTAAAACAGTTTGGTTAAGAAACGGCATTGACTTTAGAGGATTTAAAAAAATCTCTTATTGGTATAAATTAAAAATCAGTCTGAATTAGGATTTAGAGAAACATTTTCACACAATCTATTGTTAACATACTCTGGAAGCGCTTATCTTAGGTACCTACGCCTCAATATTAAATCAAATAAGACTTGTTTAAGAAATATTTAGGCCAAGATAACTTTAGTACACTTAGAGAGTGAATAATTCTCTGAACACTTGTTGTCATAATTAGGGAGGTGCGCATGAATCAGGAATGTTTACTTGGAATACACTGGAGATAGTTTAGAAATTAGGTTGAATTAGATCAATATTTATTAATCACCTAACAGTGGTGATATAAATTTGCTTTGATATAAAGTCCCTAATAATACAAGAATTCGTTTGAAAATATATTTCTTTGGATAGAGCTTCTCGAATAAAAAAAATCTTACATAACTTACATTTATTCCTCTAAAATACATTTTTCTTGTGAAAAAACCAACAAACGCTTAGCAGATTTCATAAATGGAGGCTTAGAAATTAGATTATCAGTGTGAATAAGTTCAGTTAATAATATATACGTGCTAATAACGATATTAGTTGATTGTTAATAATTTGGTAACATTAGTCCAGTTACGAGTAGCATAATATTCTACAGCTTACGTCACCTATAACAAACGTGTCTTCATAATAATAGATCAAAAGAAAGTAACATAGTAAAACATGATTTAATATTCCCATTTTTTTTCACATTCCATAACGCTCATCCCGCTAATGTACCCGTATACTGCAACTTTACACGCGACCCGACAGGAGCGAAGGCATCAGGTCAATTCACTTTGTTTTTGCATTGTCCATAAAAACAAATTACCCACGGTTCATTTATCGACCCCATAACCGCATGCGAGGACTAAAGCTCACTAATTTTAGTGGACCGAAAGTCAACCTATGAAATGGCCTATGACTCCAGATGACCATATCGCATTGTACTCTTAGAAAACAAAGTTTTAAGGATTTATATCGAACAACAGATTATAGACTTCCACATGCGAAACAGATGTTACACTTACAAATACCTACTTATAACCGACAATGGCCCAGGACTGCTAATCGCCGTATTTTTTTATCTATTTTCTTTAAAATAAAGCTTAGTAGGATCCATAACTCGTCATCGATCGTATTTAAAACTCCTTAATATATAAAGTAACATAATATAGATTTTTTTTAAATACTATTGAGATTTTGATTTGTGACAATCACAGTAAGCGGCCGAAATTTTTGAGTCCAACTACGCCACTATAGAATTACTAACATTATTTTTGCACCCACATAAATAAAACATTAAAATCTGGTCGTGTTTTTACAGATGGAGTACGATTTGAAAAATAGATTCGCAGATTTCAGCAACGAACCGTACTGCCCGCATACATAGATGAGCGCATTTAAATGTGCATACAAAATATCGAATACGAATATCGGCCTACGACGCCAACTAATCTTTCTGTTACCAACTTGAGGTTATACACGAAAACCGACTTTATCATAACTTGATAGGATTGTGTATAGTTTTGCTTTTGTGTTTACCAATAACATCATCTTTGTCCTTGTGTACAATGCTGGACAATAACAGTGACATGTACTTGAATGCAAAACAGCCTACATGTCATGGTGTTTTAACATGGAAACTTTATAGGAAGTGCCGCATGCTAATGTTGTTTTATCTTCAGTACATTAAACTCGTATGAGATTATAGTACACTTTGTATCAACGTACCCGATAACAATGCGCTTAAGTCACATTACACAAGTACTTTATTCTTAAGAGTATGCAGGCAATTTAATCTTTTACAATAGTCAAAGGTTTTAAATCCGCCCATTGTACATGCTAGCTTTAGGGGCTACAATAAAGTACTTATAAATAAATAAATATTAATGGTAGGTAGGTATATAATATAATATTAATTATGGTATGTTTTTCAGAAAGCTGATGGACAACATATATGCATTTCTAAATATATACTAGTACTTACAAAATTTTACTCTCTGAAATAGAAGAAATACAAAAATATTATTTTGTCATGGATGGGAATCGAACCCATGACCCCCGTCAGCAGTCCAATCTACTAATCACTGGGCTAACGGATATGTAATGTGTAATGGATATTAGAATATACCTATATATAGTCAGTACTTCACGGGTTTACAATGTCTATTACGTAAACATGTCAAAATTTGGGGTCAATATACTTTTACACTGCAGTAAAGCAACGAATGTCACAGATACACTTTTATCGTTTAAGGTTACCGTGTGAATCGCACCTAAGACACTACACAATTACAACGTTAAGTGTAAAAAGAGTCTGAAGAAACTTGTAGAGGAATTAAGTGCTTCAAAGAAAGCGATGCAAGAAACAGATAGTCAGATAGTCAGTTCTTAATTTATGCGTTTTACCGGCATTGTTATTCCGACACGACCTCTCAGACTTCCATTAAAGTAGCTATTAGAGAAACAAACAAGGAACTCCCCACGATAAAATAATTATCGCTTTTATCTCCGCCGAACCTTTGTGCGCGTCCATTTTCGAGTCCCTAAGGCAAACATAATATTAAAGAAGAATTTTACAAGAACCGACCTCATCCCTTCGAAGCAAAAAAACTAATCTAAAATCGGACAATTTAATGACGTCAGCTAAATTGTGGCGCGGTGTTGTTTTTAAAACGGCGGCGTGACCATTTATAAATGGCTTGAACAAACACAAAATGCACACAGAAATGGCTGATGAGAGCGGGTATTATAATATGTGAGGTTATTATTAAAAATGCCCTTTTGGCCTTTGCACCTGTTGCCCCACCTGCCTCGCTGACCGGCTATTCCGTAAAGAAACTGGTTCGTACCGAACTCCGTTAACAATAGGACATCGTTTTGAGGCTTTTTAAACCATAAATAAGCTTCTTATTCATTTATTCGAGATGCAGGTAAACAGATATCTTTATAATTACAGTACTTCATAGTTGGCTTGCGGCTTAAAGACAGGCACTCGTTAAGCCAGATTACGGTCTGCTTATATTGTTTGTCAAACCACAGGAAGCAATTAAAGTTTCTTGCAATAGTATTTTTAATGTGCTAACCACAAATTGCTCCTAATTGCGGAGAGATCCCAAGGCCCAACAATGGGACTGTGTATCAGCTAATAATTAAATGTATAAAAATATTATACAAAATATACAAGTGTAATGTACATAGTAGTGTTAGTGCCATTTAAGTTCTCATAAATCTTTAGTGAATGTAAAGATCATTATTTGTACATAAGTATCGGGCAGTTAATTAACGCACATTGAGGTCCGAAGCACATTATCATTTGCTATTGTGATAGACCCGTCGACTCCTTCGGGGTTCCACGTATTGTTGGGCGATTTAATAGCGAAAATGATAAATGCCCCGCTGGGGAGAAGTATTCTATAGTCGATTCAAAGGTAACATTTCCAATTTTTTATAAACCCCAAAACGGACTTCGTAAACGCATCGCTAAATCGGTCTCCATTTTTTTGTCTGTAAATCTCAACAATGTTTGTAAGCGCTGCGCGTAGAACACTAACAAATATGGCAGAAAGCCACTAATTAAAGTGTAGAACAATGAAACAAAACGACCTCTATAAAATACCCTTCAGAACCCCCACGATGCCAAGTCCGAGCTTCAAATAGGGCATAAAAAAACTATACCCACGTAATATCACAGCAGCGTGCGATCGACTCGTAAGGCGTTTTGAACGTGATTTCACAAAAAGCGCAACCCTTTTAAAGGGAAGTCATGGTATAAGAGTCTTAAAGCCGACACACTTTCCATAAACTTAAGTAAGCTCTTAGAGGAGATGATACGGCTACCTTCTTGTTTAATCCGCTTTTAAAACACCGCAACACTCTTTTGTTATTCAGCGAGCTTCAAGTTATCTCCTCCAGCGGTGTTTTAAAACAATCACCACAAAGAAATTCATTTCGATATACGTGTGTTGCTGAAGACATAATTTACTGGAAATAACAAAAGACTGGCTTCTGTTCTGTTATTAAAATTCTTACTTCTAAATGTTCAGTGAATGGAAAAATAATTAAATACGCGTATGCACGCTTTGTTCATTGCTTTTCTTTTGAAATACAATAGTTATCTTCAGGTTCAGCTGTAGAGGATTCCTTTATTAGATTTTTTAAATCAAACTTTTATCTACAGCAGTTGAGGATAAAGGAAGGGTTAGAGTGACGTCTAATCAGTGATGTCAATCTTAATGAAATTTATTAAAATGCGTTATTGTTCAACCAGAAACTTGCTAGAAGTTGACTCTCTATGAATTACACAATGGGACGATCCACATGTCTTTATTGTTGCCGCCACCAAGTGTGTGAAGATGGAAAGGATTGGCTTATTTTTTTGAAAATTATTCGAATCTTTGTTTATTTCCGATCTCGAAATATTTCTTTCATATTATTCTATATGATGCTTATGTTGTATCTAAATTTAAATAACAAATTAATAAACAAGTACAACCGATACTGCTATAGAAAAAACATAATACAGATACATTTTTTTTTGTTAAAATGCAACTTACCTAATTACATTCTACAAGTATAAGATTGTAACTCCATTGTTTAAAAAAAAATATGTTTAATGTTTTAAGGTATCATATCTATCGATCATAATACAATCATGTGAGAACATGGACAAATGTAATATCGCCTTACAAATAAACCTACATAGATTAGTACTAGTGCCACTATCCTCTTACAATTTCGTACCGTAATTAACAGGTATTCTCACGAACGAAGGCAATACGTCTCGTATTATCCGCGCTTCGCAAAACCGAGTTCTTAAACACCGGGTCGTATCGCTTTACAACTTTTTTGCCCGACGTGAGCAAGACACCGATGATCGTTGTCCGCCCGAATTATAATATCAAAAAGCAATCGTTCATTCAAGAGTATTGAATAGTCGTTTAAGCGCAATGGGCGTGGGCCACAATGGTTGCGGCGATCGTCTTGAGGCCTCGACAATTTCAGATCAGCGGTATACGAAACTGGATGTAATATAAATCTTTCCGGTGAGGCACGAACAACTGAACCACTCCTACTCAGATCGCGGACCCGGCACAAACCAATATTAAATTCCACTCATTCAAACACTTTACTTACAAATGGTGCCGACGATTTTAGGTTTTATTCTGGCGTGGTTGAGCTCAGTTTGGTTCTCGATTTTCGACAGACGCCGAGCAAAGCGTAGCCGCTTTGGATATTTCTTTTGACTGGGTATTAATAATTTTTAATGCAGGTACATTGCATTATGTCTCACCGATGGATTCCTTTGCTCTTTTTTCGCGACGTTCATCAATAATTTTTTGGACAGTTGAATGTGGCTGCGTTTAAGACTATACCGATGAGTAACCTGAAATTATCTTCATCGATTTGGAATATTGAAGTAGGTACTTTGTGCACAATCAGTTACAATAATCTATTTTAACATGTTAAAATGATAGAAAAGGCGATACAGTTCGTAGTAAGGAACCGTTACAATACAATATTGTACATAACTAATCGTGTACATAAAAGGTTAATATAAGGTATATTGAATTAAAATGGCTTTCACGGAATGTCCCCGCAGATATATGAACTCAATATATTCGGTATATATAGCTGTAGATTCAAAGATAACTTCGGGTGAATACCTGTATTATAATTAACTGCGGTAGTTGAAATTTTCAGGCCTATTTATTAGTCAACTGGGACAACCTATTCGATTATGACAGAACTAATTTGACGTCGTATTTAATCTGTTATTAAAATCTTCCGATAATTTGGTTAACTACTAATTTTATGTTATTGTCCTAGTATTGTTTTGTGTGTTATATACAAATTGATATTAGAATGCTATTTAATCTAACTGGGGTCTAGATTTATAAGGCGTTACAGAATTATTAGATCGATCCATATTATCCCTTTTACGGCGTATAAACACAAACATTGATTAGGTAGAAACATGACCACTGAGCAGTAACTAGTAAAATTAGCAACGAAACACGATATTATCATTGACGAAACACAATCGGATGTGATTACAAGAGTTAATAACAGTTCGTAAAGGAAGCGGCGAGTCGCGAAACGTCATAACACGTCACGTTGACATTAAACTACAGATGATATCGTATTGCGACCTCCAGGCTTCGATTTTAGCAGCAAGTACTTCTTTCTCAGTCGTTTATACTACCAGTTGGGTTGAACTTATTAAGTTACTAAATGAATGATAATTTGTATTATTATTTTACAATCTCGCGAAGTCCCTAACGGGGTAGACAGAAAGCACTGAATTGCAAACATCTTTTTAAGACTCGGTATATAAGAATTGATACAGTATTAGAGAACTTTGTCTAATAAAACTTGAGATTTGTCAACTGCAATGGCAACTGAGCTGATGTTACTTTCGCAGGAAACTTATGTCCTATTCGGCCGTTTACGTCCTATACTCAGTCGGGTAGTAAGAGTACTATGAAGGGGACTATTTTTGCTAAACTGTTATAATCTTTTACAGCGGGTTTATTATGTAAATGATATAACCTATGAACTATGGAACGAGTTTCTTTAAATTTGTTACGCTTGGCGCTTGTGATCCTACTTATTACAAAAGACGAACTGCAAATAAACAATTGTTTTGTATGCGTATCAAAAAACAACATATTAGTATTACAAATATAAAATTAGTATAATAAATTATTGGAACACATGGAATGGTATACTCGTAAGCTCGTAACATAAGTGAATAACGTATCAAATCACTCTGACATTCAAGTTCAAACGATATCACAGCATGAACGCGCGGGAGTCTCAACTTTCGCTAGACTGACGGCGCGACTAATGTGCTATACAAATTGTGTTCAGATATTCGTTAATATTGTTGCGTAAGTATATTAAAATAAATATGTGTTAAAAAAGCCGTAAGTTTTTAAAACAATAACAATGAACACTAAATTGTTAACAACAATTGTCAACAATTGTTAACTATGAACACACTGATCGAGATTAAACAAATCAATGTTATTGGACTTTACCGTTTAATTTTGTTTAAGGAATCTATTGCAAACTTGACTGAAAAAATCACGTTTAGTTACAAAGCAACTAACAATAAAATGTCATTCAATTAATAGACATCATGAAATGCCTTTACAGAATCACATTTTAGGAGCGTGGTATGCTTATTGGATATAAATAGTAATTATGCATTTCGCCGGTTACTACATTTACTAACTTTTTGAAAATGTCGCATGAAACGTTGAATTAGCAGTGATAGTATGGTCACACAAGGCAATCGTTACCTACCATACAAAAATCTGTTTCTTAACTAGATACGTGGTTTGTTTTAATTGTAAGCCCTGTTTTGTTTTAATTGTAAGCACTGTTATAAAAGCTGTAAGCAAAAAAGTACAAAGCAGCGCCAGTAGTTTAAAACGGGTCCACCCACTTCCGTTTGTCTTCTATTGTTCTTGAAGAAACAAAAGTTTACCTTTAGTTTTGTAGCAAGTGGATTGTGCTTTTGAATCTGTTTAAAAATTTATTAAATTTTATATTGAAGTATTCTCGACTTCAGGAAAAAGTTTTTAAGAAAAATACCGGTTTGTACATAAAGAAGCTTATCAGTTATATAACGAAGTTTTCTTAAAGATACTATAAAACAAACTCTTGCGAGATAGTCAAATAGATTAGAAATCCATTTGAACATTTCGATCTGAGGACATAAACTTCGATGCCTCGTCCACGTCAAGAAGGCAACTTTAGAAAACTGTTTCCATAGGCGAAGAGAGTTTTGTACGGTTTCACCTTAGTTATCCTAAACAGGTCTTAAGAAAAGCATTTTATTATGACTAATATATAATTAAATGCATAATAACTCAATGTCGATTAAAATTATTTATACAGTTATAAGAAATGTAATCATCTGCTTAAATGTATATTTGATAAACATTTAAATACCTTACATTGTAAAAAGCACATAAAATCACCATAAATCATCCATTTCTAAATATTGCTTCTCTTTTACAATGGATTATTTTCATATTTGACTTCATGAAATTACCGTATGAAATATGGGAATGGAGAAGCTCCGTACCCTTAGACCGATTTTATGGTATAAACAGGGTCGGGACCCGATACCCGGATAGTTAAAAGGTTGTGGAACAATCGAGAGCTCGTGAGAACACTCGGCCACTTCAAGTTAATGCACCTAACTCGGGCTTCGACAAATAGTAAGTGAAGAGAGCACCGTCTCGTCACGAATCTATGTCGGTGCTTCCATGTAATTTGGTTTTCTTAGGTCCAATAAACATGATGTATACAAATATGATAAACTATCAAGCGGTTTGTTATTAAAATAGTTAAAGACGACACGCGAATAACATAATGCTAGTGAAATACGCATCGTCTGGTCAATATTTATGGTTATGTAAGTATACGAAAAAATCCTGGAAAGACATAAACGCATCAATGCTTTTCGTATGTTAATTTTATTCAAGTGCCTTATAAAAACGTTGTCAACTATTTTTTTATAAGCTCAAACGGTAAATTACTCATTGGCTTTACGTCAGCCTATTAGTGTAACTTTAGCCTTGTCATAGTGGCAAAGGACCAAATGAAAAATTCATAATACCGATGTATTCTGCGGCACAACCGTACGCTATTAAAATATTATGACACCGTCAAGTGGCATTTATGATTTCTTCTGCATCATTGAAACTGAATGTGAAAGCTGTAAATACACAGCACACCAATAACCATACCGTGACATTCATTATGTTCCAGCGGTAGCCTTGTGGTGGACTTCTTAGAATCCTCTGGAACGTTCTAGAAGACGTGTGAGGACAGTGACCTGCTCTTGACCGGCGTGGTGAATTATGGTTTGATACTTTCTCATAATGTGAAGATACGTACTCGTATATATCTAGCACTTTTACATGCTGGAATAAATTGTTCAATTTTCACGTATGTTTATGAACCCTAACATTTACGTTATAGCATAAATGTGGTCTTTTTATAGACGAATATCAAATTGTATAATGTCATTTTAATTACTTCTTAATACAATTTAATGTTAATGTTAGTTAGATACTCAACTGAACTCCAAGCTAGACACGGATATGAGTCACGTCTTTATCTCTCCGTTATCGTCAACTAAGACTTGTGCTCTTATGTTTATTATTTGCATCCGACAGAGTGCATGATCTTAGTATTATTAATATGCAGAGCAGATATTAATATAATGGAGTAGTTTCTGAAATACGGTTAAAATAATTTGACGAATTGTTATATATGGAGCAATATACTTATCTACAATACAATAACGGATTTCGGTAAAACCACCACCTACTGGAATCCATTTATACAGAGATTTGGTTAATTTGATGGAAAATTCAAAACCCTAAATATAAACCGTCAATAATAAATTTATTTAATATTACCATTAATCTGTGTTTAATATTGAAGAATCTGAAAAGAATTTTAGGGGGATATAAAAACAGTTATTACGTAGAAGATTCAGGAGAAGTTAGCAAATGCAGTTTGCCATAAAATAGTTATTTATTAACTTTTCCTTTTATGAAACCTCACAGTCTATAAAGTTAAATGCACTTTTTAACTGTATACTTTTTATGTACAGAAAAATTTCAGTTAAACAGTTTTTTGTCCCACTGTTGCACACGGTTTACCTCTTATAAGAAGAGGGATTTTTTTTAAACCCTTAAGGCCATTTACCGGTATAGCAATAATATTGGTAATAGAGTCTAAAGATTAGCAATGTATAAGGTAAAATGACTGACAAGTAGAGTCCACCCACAACGGTGTAGGTGGGCGCTCGAGCGAAACATGATTTTTTATCCTTTTGCCCCAAGCTTCAAACAACCCTTCATTTGCCGAACTCAACTAATTACTTTATACCCATCTGTTAATATATTTTTAAATACCATTCTTGTATAAATAATGACTTCCACAGGAATATAGTTACCAATGTATTTTTGAAGCTTAACAGACATGTAGGTAGGTAGGACCTGTCCGTTTTGATAATTACCGTTTCGATTCTCATGTTACTTATTTTAAAGACAGAATACGATCGTTTGTTCCAAATATTTATGCATACGTCATGTGCCAGACTTAAGCAATGCAACCTGTTTGCTTGATAGTTTGTTTGTTCACGAGTGTTTACTGTTTATTATATATATAATTAATTACATACATATACCTTATATGATTGGCAACTATTGTTTATCAGTTTAAACTTAGCGATTCCGGTTGGAATTTATAGGAATTTCTATAAATCTTTAGTTCAAGTTGAACTTTGATCTCTATCATTTAATGAATGAAAAAAATTCAAATTCTTCAAAAATTTGTAATTTTCGTATCTCGATTCAATCGATACATGAATAAAACGAGGTTGAGGAGCCGAAATATAGCCGAATTTACAACATACGGTCGCCACCTGTGTGTCGAATATTTCCAAATTGGGCGCCAAAAAACCCTTCTGAGAATTTTATTGGGTGTCCGTTACTTTGACACAACTTGCATTTTAAAGCGCTATAAAAGTAAAAGTTTAATATTTGAAGATGTAATAGTTAAGATAAGGGACGCGACGCGATCCGACGCCACCTGCACTCGCCTCACGAAAAAACCCCCGGCACGCCATTCTGCTCTTAGCGGATATGAATTTAGAGGCTTAATTCCAGTGAAAGGTCGCCTCCAAAGGGAATACTTGATGTGGTAATCTGGTATGCCAAAGCCATGGCAGTGGAGCTGCCTGCATTACACAGCCTGTGATGTGACTATTAAATATCAAT
>DWGJ01000193.1:0-39556 GCA_018246895.1 Aspitha aspitha aspitha | reverse complement strand
GTGGGTGTCCACTGGATTCTAAAGGTCCAGGACGGTACTGTGTGACGCCGATTAGGGGAGGTCTATGTCCAGCAGTGGACTATTAAAGGCTGATGGATGATGTTAGTTTTAAAATAAATTTACATGCAATTACCAGCATCGCCCGGTTTCACCCACATGTTTCAGAGATGACTGTTTCCAACACTCCCAACAAATTTTACCACATTAGTGTAAATTTAGATAGAAGATACTATTCTTAACTGAGCGCAATTATAAAGAATTATTAAAAAAATTACATTTAAATAATACTTACATCTAATTCCAGTATTTCTGATCCAGAATGAGCTATCTTCACCACCTCTGAATGCGTTTTGTCTAAAACGTTGATCCCTGTAATATAAAAATCTTACTTTTATAAAAATAACAAATCGGTAGGTATTGTAAGGAAAAAAATACATTAATTAACACCGTATTTAGAAACGTACACGTTCAAATTAATTGGTGATTAAATGAAATTTACAAGGTTTTGCAGAGATAAATATAACATAACCACGAACAGGGTTACCGTAATTTAATAACATTGTGTACACATTTTCATATGAAACGAAGCTCCTTGTTCCCGTTTACGTCCATTTTTCAACTTCTCAAAATCTATTGCTCGTATAAAAATCTTACCGTTAACAGCTATTACGATGTCGCCGACTTCCAAGCCGGAGGTTTCGGCGGGTGTGTCGGGCTCGATAGCGGACACCACGACGGGCTTGCTCCCGTGAATTCTGAAGCCGAACTCTTCGTTGCCGCGTCTCACGACAACAGTTTTGTCGCTTTCTGTACAATAGACAAGGAAACTGTGAAAAATGTGAATTCACGACGCACGTAATAGACCTCTATTCGATGCGTTAACTGTTTGTTATAGGTCGGGAATCCCGCTTGCAGCCTTGCAAGATGCGCGTTCACTCGCATTTAAAGTTAGAGCCTCAAGAACAAAAAACTGACAACTAACCACTAACCAAACAAGTCCGTATGAAATGTATCCCGTTGGGACACAAGTGTTAGAAGATTATAATACTTCTTTCTTCAGCTTTTGCTAACGATTTGTTTCGTTCTAATTGCATTAAGTAGGCTGGTTATAGCCATTCATGACACTGTACCGTTGGTTTCAATTGATGATAACTTTACAACAATTAAACCACACGGGTAGGTACTTAGATAAATTAACCCTATTTGACCAAATCCGGCGCAATCGTATGAGCAATAAAAAGTGTTGATGCAACAAAAATTGCATGTAATCATCTGATTGTTTGAGTAAAAAATAGTGCTGAAATCGGAAATAAACGGATACAACATTAATCTGGATTAGCGGTGGGATGAATCACAATACAGTAGCAACATTTAAAAATAATATCTACACGATTTGCGGTCTACAGCAAGGCTTATCGACCGACTTCTAGCCACCGAGAGCTAATAATAATTGAGTTGTTCAAACATGTTAATCATACAGAGCTGATGATAGAGTCGATAAGTTCTTTTATGGATACATTCAAGTAGTAACGGATCTATGATCGACCGCTATTAGGAAGGAGAACCTACCAAATAGTAACTGCATATATATTAACAAGTACAAATTGGACTTATAAGATAAACAGTCCCATTCCTGTTGTCCTGTTACTAATGATTACTCATCAGCTAGTTTTTATTAGTACCTATTGACTGATTAAATTCACACTAGTTCCCATTCATGTAGTTCTACTTGAAGATTGGTTGCTGTTGACTGTTTATTGCTCGTTTGTTAGTTGCTTAATTTACATAGAAATGGCTTATATATTAAAATAATCCAATAGATAAACCCATCATTGTATTATATCGATTTATTGACGTGAAACAAAATTAAAAGGTGTTAAATACAAAACATGTAACCTAATGAATCGCTGCAGTGAAGTATTTCTGTCTTTCGAGCGCTTTAATTTGTCTAGCAACAGTTTTTTTTCATTACTAATCGCGATCTACAGTAAAAATAAACATTCTAACTTAGCCGATGACTTTGTGTAAAAAATGTGTACCTATATACTTGGCCTTGAAATTCTTTTGAGTTTCTCAAAACATTTATTCAATGGACAGCAAATCCACAAATTAAAAATATGCATTCATTTGCAACGCTGTTAACACTTTTATATTACGTAGGCAATATGTACTTATATTTTCCACTAGCTGTGCTCCACGGTTTCACCCGTGTTAATTAGAGAAAAATCTATTAATAAACTAATTTAAGAACATCACGCTATTGGGTACTATAAAAAATTAAACGGAAAACGGAAGAATAAAGAAATGGTATTTCGTTGCTGCTCCACTCCTATTAGTCATAGCGTGAAACATCACTATATAACAATTTAGCCTCCTCCTCAATAAATAAACATTCAACACAAAAAACATTTTTCAATTCGACCCAGTAATTCCTGAGATTAGCGCATTCAACCAAACAAACCCTTCAGCTTTATAATATTAGTATAGATTTCCATCATAATTCGAACAATGACGTCAAAGATTAGCTTAATAATGGTGCATTTATCTTAATGGTGCACCTATGGATATAACGAAGTCATAAATTCAAAGAATGCGTCTGGCCATGACACACATCGGATACTTGAAATGCCCGGAACGGCTACAATGGTCTTCCATATGATTTTTGCCAAACATTTTGGCGCACAGCCAAAATTCCTAACTTTAAACTTTCATTCAATATCTCGTTATGTTGTCATGTAATATACTACATGTGTGAAAAAAGAACTATGTTAATGAATGGTAACGTAATCCATTTCGACAAGTGTTTTTTTTAATTAGATTTAAAGTTGTTTATAAATATTTTTCATTGTATAAAAGAAATTCGAAATCAAACCAAAAACATCTTAACAGTAAATATACGAGTAGGTAAGGAACAAAATGCCGGCTATGTTTTTTAACTTGAATATAAAGATCACAGCATTTATTTATATCATTAACATTTAAAACATTTTCCAAATATATTTCTTCTACAAAGGACAAATAATGAGAGAAGGAGGAAGGAAAGATAACAGGGACACATAAGTTTCGCAACAAGTAAGTATTAAATAAAATATTACCACAAGGCTCCAAAGCTACTAGCTTATTAACTTGACATTGCCGACACCATAAAACCAGCATCAATTTGAAAATCTCCTCCAATTTCTGTCTAAGACATCCATTCGGCTTATTCAATACTCCTCTAACTAAAACGTGGAAACAAAAAATATAAAGGCAAAAGTTGTATCGTGAAAATAACTGTAAAATAAATATCAATAAAAAAAATGAGAATGTTGAAATATTTATGGAATAAGTAAGGCTATGGATGGCAAAGAGAAAATACTCACAAGTATGACCCATTTTTACGAAGAAATTCTACCGGAGAAATCTTGAACTTTCTTACCATCGAATAGTTTTTCACCAAAATATTTTTTTGGTGAAAATGCACAATTTAATAATTAAATTATTCATAAACACAGTGTGGCCTGAACGTATGGCCGACTTCGGATCGATAAATTGACTACAACTAACTCGACCGCTGAACGAAATACCAATGACCGTCTGGTCACGAACACACGTCTGCAACAACTGACTGACAAATAACGTTGGCTATCTAAGCGAAATTAAAATTAGTCCGCTACAAATCGGTCACTCATAGAAATGTGTCAAATTCATCGAACTAACCTTTATGGACTTCTTTTCTATATAAAGCCGCGTTTTTATTTCTATTCCCAACGTTGACAATGAATATAATGCCATCGGTTCGTTTGTTGAAAAAATTTTTGTCGACATGTCGGAACTGGATTACTTCCACAACAATGTTAGAGGTAAAGGGCTATAACATCACGATAAGCACTTATCCTTGTGCCAATAACTAGAGATAACCGAAAGTATTCAGGGGCCGTTCTGAAAATAATAGGTGAAGCTATTTAAATAGAGAGAGAGTAGCAGAAATAGTCCCGTACGTCACTGTTTCGAAGTGGAGCGGTTATCGCACGTGTGTAAATGATTATGACGCAACGTCTAAATGAAATAAATATTTTTGTGCGTTAAAGCACACCTAATAGCTTCTTATCATGCAGGCTATAAATTAGAAATGTTGCAATAAGGTCAACATAAACTCTTTTATACTCTACAATCTATGTACAGTGTAAAATTTTGTTATAGAGTGCATGTAACCTTAAAAAATATTCTTATCGCGTTCATATATTTTTAAATATCCTTTTTAAAAGAGCAACTCTTGAACATTGACACACCGTACACACGTACACAGTGTACTCGTACACAGGTATCGTAGCTATCCGTTAGTTTATTAAGAAATTATGTTATATACCTATCCAACTGTTTTATCAATTATCAACTTTTAAGTAATTCGTACCTGTTCTCGTGTCCATTATTATCAAAAAACCATAGGTATGTAGGTTTCAAAAATTTCGGATGGATTTCTAAATTGTGTAATTGTTCAAATGGGTAATCGCTTACTTTTCGATGACCGCTATATTAACAACTGTTTTACACCTGCTTCTGGCCCGACTGTCGGATACAGACTGACCCACCTTGTTAGGAATACACTCGAGGCAGATCATTTGTAAGTATATCTACCTTCATAGACTACACTTACCGAAACTGTTATCCGCTTGTCGTCTGTTCAGCTCGATGCAAGCTCGCCGATGGACCAGACGGTGCGTCAAGGCAACGTACCGCTTATTGAACTCGGACTCCGATTCTGTTGGATCTTCACGTGCAATCTCCGATATGTCTATTATATCTGAATAAAATAATTCATTACGTGAACGTGAAGAATCAGAGAAGTAAAGTCAAGCGCGTCCGCTGTTTCATACAATTTTTTTCGTTAGAAATTATATTTTTATTACAAGTTTTTTATTAACTTCGCATGTATGTATGTATGTCTAGGCGGGAACCTTACGA
The DNA here is from genome assembly GCA_018246895.1 of Aspitha aspitha aspitha. Lineage (NCBI taxonomy): Eukaryota > Metazoa > Arthropoda > Insecta > Lepidoptera > Hesperiidae > Aspitha > Aspitha aspitha. Next base: position 34,612 of record DWGJ01000193.1, on the reverse strand, counting down.
CAAAATTTGAGACCTATTATTTTAAACCGATTTAGCTGAAATTTGGTATATACGCTTATTCTGGATGACAATGCATGCTTAGTTATGTGACGTCATTCTAATTCCAATATGGGGATCATGCAAAATGGCGGACTTGTTATTTTTTCTGCACTACCACACTATGGATATCAAATGAAAGGACTTGCTGAGGAGAATACGAAAACTTTCTCCTTTTTAGGACATTTAAATAAAAGTTGATTTTTAAAAACTTTTTTAATATTAATTTATAAACATTTTATCGTCCCTTAAACGCTTTCAAATCCATGCAAACGTGTACATTGCTTGAACATTTACATTGAAAACGTTTACGTCACAAATTGCAACTGATACATACCTGGTGGAATTCTTGTCCAGTGATCGTCTATTTCAGAGAGCATGATCCAGTTGCCGCACCACCATGGCGCTGCGTACACGCCTCTCTCCTCACGGCTGCCATCCCCCCCGTCTGAGCTTCCCGAACACTCTTCATGTTCTATACATTGATTTAACGCAAAACGTTGCCATTCAAAATTTTATGTGCGTGATAGATTACTACTACGAGAATTTATTGACAAATAGTAAGCGCCTCATACTCCGCTATAGCAATACTTTCAATGTTCAATATTGCATTAGCATGTACTATTTAGAAATAATATTGTATATTGCCATGTACATAACTTTTATTGATTTACTCAACATGCTTATGTACCGCCTGCAGCATGCTTAAGTTAATATAACAGTCACTTCATCTTTGGACTATACATATTGCCCTATTTTAAAAGATATCGGTATGCAGGTACTAATGGTACAAATGATAAACATAATGTTAACATAAATAACAGAAGTATACTTACCATCTGGATCCACACTGGCATTGGATCCCGCTAGTTTGTCAAGGCTGTTACCAGCAGAACGGGCTATACGGGTATCTTGGGGTTTCTCCGTGGCGGCATATTCTTCTTTACCCCTTTCTTCAGACTAATAATGACAATTAGATGTTTACAGTTTACATCTACCAGAAATTGACAACGATTAATAATTAAGTTTTAATAATTAGGAAGGCAAACTTGATGAATCAACGATCATTGCCTTCTGAAAATACTGGGCAGGGTATAATTGCAATAAAAAAGTATTGTATGACAAAGAAATCAATCATAATAGTGAATGAATAAATGGATGTTGACAGTTACGTGACTTACAATTCTTGCAATGTTCATCTTGGTAAAGTTAATTTTATCTTGCCATCTAATAAATGCTTTAAATATTGTTGAAGAGGAAAGCAATGACAGCACTATATTAGACAAAGTGGAAGAAGCTCAGGAGTTTACTAGTACTATAATTCACGGTGATAAATGGTCGAATATTGCTATTAAAGACATCGCTTATTACTTGCGCGACCATAAATTTAACGAATGGGATCGTCGGTACTATCAAGAAAAACCAAGCGAAGATCTTATCGGTTTTTTTAGTACGTTTCCTACACCTCCATTGAGATCTCTACATTGGGAGGTGAAAGCAAATTGTTATAATAATTTTCAGGAGTGTATCAATTATCTACACAGTATAATACAAATGATTCCTTGGTTAAGAGTTGAAGATACTGAAATAGTCAATGAAAATGTTAACCTACGGAATGGAACAAACACAAAACAATGTGAAAATATATATAAATATGCTCAGAAGATTGGATTACCCTTCGATGAACCAGTCGAAATGTTTCAATGGCGCACGACTGCATTATATTACATGTGTTGGTATACTATGTTGGGGACACCTGTGTTAACCATGATCGGAGAGTCTTGTGATAATTTTGCAAACTGTTTGGATACAGATTTTGGTAACCATAACTACGATCCAAGAGCCGATGATAAATTTTCATTCCAGTGTGCAATGTATAGTTTTTGCCCCGATCCGTGTTGTCCAATTAAACATGTCAAATCAATGGTACACTGCCATAATAATAAAAGGAACCCTTGTTTTGAAGAAAGTGCAGGAGAAAATTTTGCCAAAAGAAAGTGTCAATTGGACCGTAAGAGTAATAAAAATTTTAATAATATCGTTAAAAACAGATGGAATGTATCTTGTAATTATTGCGGGAAAGGTTTTCAATGGAAATCCGAATTTGGTATGTGCGTAGATTTAAATGAATGTCTCGTAGGAACAAACAAATGTGACATAATTTCCCAAAATTGTGTTAATTTGCCTGGAACTTTTGACTGTTTATGTAAATGGGGATATGAATTAGATGAAAACAGAAAAACATGTATAAAAACAAACTCTTCTTTTTGGGATTAAGAAGTCATAAGCAACATAAAAGTTCATATAACCTTAGCTCGAACATCTTGTCTATGACGATAGTGGTGTCTTGATTTGTCTTCGGATCGGTATCTTTTTTCGAGTTTCTTATATAATCTTGCTCCACTAGCGTGTTTTTTCGAGCTGATACAGGATGGCGAATCTGCAAAACTGGCGGGAGCAGGGACTATGTCTGGTGTTGCATCAGCATATGATTCCTGCATATATGTTTGTTTTTATGAATACGGGTACAATTAATTCACGAAACGATTAGGTACGAGTAAGTCACGAAAAAACAAGTGTGCACACACAGCCAAAGTGAAATCGTCCAAAAATTAAACTTCGAAAAAAGGTAACGAATAAAGAATATCAGGGGTAGGACAACATAATAGGGTTTATTTATTACAATATTGTTATCAAGTTTAATAAATATTTTAAGTCATTATTTTATTGGGCGCATTAGAAATACTTATTTTAGACATTTCATTATGCCTCTAAGCGTGCATGAAATTCTTAAGTGCCAAAATGTTTCAGCGCCATGAGTGTGAAATAATGGTGCTAAAATAGTCTTCATTTCAAAAAGTTTTAACAGTTAGTATTTAAGATAGCATAGGTATCATTAATCTCACATCAGTATGCGATGTCCTGGAAGCTCTGCTATCGTGGTCGTGTGTAGCAGTGACAATATGGACCTCCTTCCCGCAATGTAAGCAATGAGCTTTGGCTTCTCCATCTGCACCAGCCAGGCTAGGCTCCGTTTGTTCTGAATAGAATACAGAGTCTGAACCTGGAGAAACCGATCGCAGTGATTCTGCAGAGGCCGCCTTTGCAAATTTTCCTTCTGTTGATTGGATTTGAAAATCTCGTCAATGACGCTTTGCCGATTTTTGTAATAATTATCAGCTAAATATGACCAGCCAATTAGAATGTTCTTTAAAATTTGGAAAAAGCTATATTTGGTAAGTCTTCCCAATGTGTTTTAAACACATGTGATTGACATGGCGGCTTGCTCTTTAAGATTACCTTTATCTTGTTTCCGATGAAGCCTCGGTGATATGGTTGGACTCTTGATATACCGCAAAGGAGTTAGTTTTGAACCTGCGTTGACTAGTGTTCTTGCAGTTTCGATATCTTCCGCTTCAAGAGAACTCATACAAGGTACTGTTGGTATGGATTGTTTTCTGCGAGGCAAACTACCAGGCAAAGAAATGCTTTCATTCGATCCACTCTTTCTTCTTGGTCTTACACTAAAGGTTATTAAAGAAATATAATATTTATTAACATGTGATTCATAGCAAACTGTTATTGTTTCTTTTATGCTATAGAAAACATTTTTTGTATTACCTATATCCGGAGTGATTGTTCGATGTTGGTGATTTCGCTGTATTATTAGCACCTGATTTTCGTCTTGGACTATCTCTCAGACGCCTATGTTTTCTGGGAGAAATGTTACCGTTACCAATACCTGAAAAGTTTACTAAAATATTAATTCTTGTCATTCAATGGTGTTGTGAAAGTTGAAAATATGTTATTTTTGTATGAACAAACCATCTTTTCTGTACTGTTCGCTAGAGTCGTCAGAAGTAGGAATATTTAAATGTAATTTCATGCTCGATCCCGCACCGTCTCTTCTATCATAGTGCTGAGATCTATGACTTAATTCTGCCATTTTACTTTGTGTTGGACTTTTGGCTTTTAGCTTCGTTCGTTTTACGTATCTTTCCCTCTCAATGGGCCGTTTAGAATCTGATTCTTTTTCTTTTGGTATTTTGTCTTTGATACACTTTTCAATATCTACAGGTTCTCGAGGTGACGATTGTACGCTTCGAGGTTTCTCTACAAAATGTGTTTTCTTCTTTCTAGGTTCTGAAACTTTTTCGTCTAATGGAGATTTTGTGCTTGGAGATTTAAATATAGTTCTTTCAGAGCGAGAACTACTATCCGGCTCTTTATCTTTTTTTCCCCAATCGTCTTGTGATGTAGAAATTGAATCGTCGTAAGATTTTGAAAATTCTAGAGTAAATGCTTTTTTCTTCCGTCGCCTGTCTTCTGCTAACCAAGCCTTTTGCCTAGTTGTAGATCTATATTTTTGTGAATGTTTATAAGCTGGAATGAAATAAGTATGGTCAATAAAATATAGTTTCCTTGGCTATTAAAGCGTAACAACATTAAAAAAAAAGGATCTTACTTAAGCCTCCATCATCATCGTCTTCTACGGGACTTTCATAATAACCAGAAGAGGAATAGTGAACACTTCTTTCATCATCAGACAAAGAACCCTGCAATAAAAATAATGTGAAGATAATTACTAAATATACTAAATATGTTATGATTATATAAAAGTTTCATTTAGTAGGTACATTTAATCGTAACGAATCATATCCATATTTTGTCTGTCATATCTTCTAATGCATAAATGGTAAATAATTTTATATGCATCACCGTACCATCATCTTAGGCACTAATTGTTCCTGAAGTTCATGGCTTTTGTCTTCCTTTCCTTTTTTCACTTCATTATTTTCTTCTTTAGCCTTAGGTTCTACTTGTTCTGGCAATTCTTTTTTCTTCTCGGTGGGAGTTTTATCAGTACTTTCAGTCACGTTGGGATTTGATCCACCTATACTGTAACTACCACTCGAACTACTTTTACCACTGATTAGATCTCGTGTTGACGTACTCTGAATAAAAAAAGTTAATGAATGCTAAGTTTTTTTTGTATGTACATATTATTATTCATAATGCTTACCGGTTTAGATATTTCCTCCTTATTTTTAATAATTTCAGTCTTGTTTCTCCTATTATGTTCAATGTTTGGAGTTTTATCTGCTTTAACGTCATATCGCTCTACACCAGTCTTAGTTATTCGATCGGAAAGAGGTAATGGAGGTGATGACAAGTGAGGTACTATAAAATTATCTCTTATTTCTAAGGGAGGCGATAAACATGGAACTATTAAATCCTCAGCTACGTTGTCTGTTTTCGTAGACGAATATAGACTTGATGCACTCTCAAATGATGATCCTTCTTGTGTTTTATTATTTTCTGCATCTAGAAAAGAATTAAAATGAAGTTTTCAATATTAAAATATTTATTTGCACACAAATACTTATTTCACGAATTAAGACATAAAAAACTTACGATGGTTTTGGTTGTTAACGCTACTTTTTTTCGAACTATCCGAATTAGCCGTTACATAGTCTTCAGTTGTAGTGGTACTTTCGGATACGTCAGTCGTATTCAATTTTCCTGAATCAGTTCTAGCCAAACTTGTTTCGCTACTCGTAGTTTTTGCTGCTAAAGGTTCAGAAGGAGATTCTAATATCTGACTTGGAATAGAACCATTGGGCTCCTTTTGTAGAGATTTATTTTGTAGTTCACGCCGCCTGGAAGGGCTAAGAGCTCTCTCACGTTTTTTGTTTATAAAACTAGGCGTGCGTTTAAACGGTACGTCGGACAAATCTAAACTGGGATGAGTTATAGCAATAGCTGGAGTATGATTTACTTTCGGCAGTGCTGTTGGAGATAGTATTTTTGATATCGTTGGCTGTTTTGTTATGGGTAGTATCACGTTAGGAACTACTGCTGGTGGAGATAATGATGGTCGAGCATATGCTGAACTTGAACTTGTAGCGTCCAACTTGTTTCTTGGTGACGTAGGTGATTGACTCTAATATTGGGAAAATTACAATATTTAATAAATTAAGTGGCATATACAGAAGTTGAATCATAAATTATATCTTTATTACCTGGGAAGCATCAAATTCTTCATCCAAAGCATCTGTGTCTAATGAAGATCGTTGTTGGTGTTGTAATAGTAATAGCTGTTTACGTCTTGATGTTGGCGTTAGCAAGGCGAGTGCTCCCGGTGACGCTGCTAATGAACTAAGATCAGATGAACTGAAATATTATTTTTGAAAAAATTAATATAATAATACGAACACTGCTTCTAAAGTTAGTTTATTTATAACTATAATACATAATTATAATCCTTACCTGATTACAGTTCCATTATCAGTACCAGAATCTACTTGTAAAACTGTTGTTTGTGATTCATTCCACATGCTATCAGAATGGTCCCTAAAATATGAGACGATTTAAAGTAATATGTAGACATAACATAAGAAAGGAAGATCTTTAGTTTGTTATTAAAGTACCTGCTATGATCAACAGTGAGCGACTCATTAGACGCACAAGGTGATGTTTTTTCTAATGGAGCAAGAATAGTAGTAACATGATTGGAAATAACAGCTCGCTTAACTTTCTGATCCGCATCAGTTTCCTGATGTACTGGATCTGGCGAACCTGGGCTTGATTTGGCGGTACTGTAAAAATTTTACTGATTAGCGAGTGATTGATAAACGAGCAAAAATTATATACATTAAATCACTATACATTTATTTAATGATGAATGTATTGTCAAAAATCTGTGTAACGTATTCTCTCCTAAATATGTACCTAGTTTTAAAATATTTTATTGCATCGATTCGATTTGTAAATAAAATTCTTTTACGTTATTAATTTATTTATGTGAAAACATTTCCATTCTCCTTACAAAATTATTGTAACACAAAAGTTTTTTGGACTTTTTTATTATACATGTTTGTGTTTTTAATGATTGTAGTAGATGAGGAAGAATAACAGTGTCTAGAAGAATTGTATTTTCTAAAACTAGGAGGCATCCTCAAGTTGATTCATACTACGAAAATTTATTAGTGTATGAAAACTATTTTACATCTCTTAAAAATAAGTTAAAATAAAGCAGTAATAATGCATTAGCAAAGTGACTTTCTATGTCGTGCATACCTGTTCTCATATACTTCGTCCTTATCAATAGTTTCTGTTTTCTCTTCAAAACTTACGCTTCGAATTCTAAATGGTTCATGCTTGTAACTAATATACTTTTCATGAAAATCTTCATATGGCGCATTCCCGTCTGAAGAACTATCAAGAGAATTATGCAGATGAATGAAAGCTAGGCATTCATACGCTATGCTTAAAATTTACATATCGTTGTATTAGCTGATCACTAAACTTGCAATTACTTTATCTCAAAAATGCGTTAAAAATAAAATTAAGCAAGACCAACCGTCCAATGTAGAGGATGGAAAGTGGACATTAAAACAATGTGCACTGAAATAATTTGTGCATCGTTTCGTCTAATAGATATATGACTATATATTACTATAGATATATTACTATTAGAATGATAAGTACACTACAGAATACTTACCTAAATGAACCATCAGGTTCAAATCCAAATATACCTTCGTCTTTAATTGGTGTTTGTGTGTAGTTTTGTCCAATGTATTGCCTATACACAGACTCTTTCTCTCGATCGTCTTTAATCATATTTTCCTGACTTGTAGACATAATTATTGGCGTATCTTTAATGCCATCGCTGCCGGTATTTATTTCAGTTTTTCTACTGCAATATCAAAATAATTATTTTAGTCTAATTAGTATATAATGTAAAATATGAATATATTAAAGATATGATATTAAATAAGTTATGTATATATGCCACATAATTAGAATGTAAAAATTTGTCTTACGCATCCAAAAGAATTTCGCCTTCGGACATGGTTTTCTGTAGCATTCTACGGTTTTTCCTTCGCAGAGTCGTAAACGGAATAGCTTCTTCGTCTGGTCTCGGTTCGAAGTCTATAATTATTTCTTTTTCGTTTTTTTCACTGTCATCTGTTGTCGTGGCTGAAGTTTCTGTAGATGGTTCCGATTGAAAAGTGGATGTTTTTGACAGGGGATGAGAAGAATTTATCGTTTTCTGTGATGCGTCACTAGTACTTTTTGATAGAATAGATCTTAAAGCTTTTTCACATTTGGCCTGCTTAGCGATTTCCTGTTGCAGATATTCTAAGTTTCTTCGATTTAATGCCATACTTTTCTCGATTGTATCCATGTCGTCATCGATTGTATCATCTCTGTCACTCTCATGTATAAACTGATAGTTTTGTTGAAAATATTCCTGAGCTTGTCTTTGCATGACACTAAGATCCGACGATTTTTCTAACTGTGATGATGACGCCATAGATTTTACAGAGGAAGATGTGATGTCGTCTGAGTCACCTCTTTGCATATGGGGCGACGTTGGAACGACGTTTACTGCAGAAGGTGAACGTGGAGACCTAGGCGGTTCTTCTGATTGCGTTCTATATAGTTTTTCATGATCCGTACCTATAATACTTGAAATAAACGAAGTATATAAATATTAGAAATGTCTTTTTTGAATTTTTTTACATAGTAACTATAAGTACCTTTCAATATTTGTTGCGACATCACATTGCGTTTCTTGCCCCACCAATCGATCTCCGCCCACTTCTGAGAATGATTTTGTTAATCTTCTCGCCCCAACAGTATAACCATTAGTTTGCACACCGGCTGCTACCATTTTCACCTGTATCAAATTTGTACTTATTGGTATTATGTTCCTTTATACATTTATGGGTAATAATTATATAATTGAAATCAAACATAAAGTACCCTCTTAATTGTTCGTGGGCTGAGAGATAAGTAATTTGGTGGGAGAGGCTTTCTTCCTAAGCATACTTCAGTTTGAGTGGCTTGTGTTCGCATTGCTCCCTTTTTAATTGAGTCTGCAAAATGAAATGAATATTTGTTCAAGTACAAGACATTTAAAAAATCCGCTTTATTTCTTTAGCAATGATTTAATTTCATAATAACTCGAAAAGATTGAATAAACGATTCATATTGTAAGAAAGCTACTAATTAATAATAACAGTTCCTACAACAGTTGTAGGAATTTACACATACCTAGCACAAGTACTTTCGGTTGTTCAGTCTGTGGTGGTCTCTGTACTAGGGGTGGATGAGTGGCCAGTGGTGTTATTGGTGGAGGGTAATGCAACGGCGCCGGGGTCTGCCCTGGCAAATATTGGGGGTACGGCGGAAACGGCTGGAACATTATCGGCAGAGTCGCGTACGGCTTGTTTTCAGGCTGTAACATGTATTTCTAATATTATTTTCCTCATATTAGTGACTTTCATAAACTTTTCTCCTAAAGAAGTTTCTTCGTGTCTATCATACCTTAATAACTCGTCCATCGAGAAGTCGTTCGCAGTCTCTTCTGAACCGATTGCTACTCACGGCTGCTGGCATCACGGAGTCATCGAATGTAGTCAAAGTGTGCGATCGAGCAAACGATACGTGTTTAGTTCTAGAAATTTGAAAATTATTAATAAAATTTAAATTCTAGCCTGGAAAACGTAAACTAACTTGGTACTTAGTCAATCTATCTTAAAACTCAAACAATAGTTGGGATATTGCATACTAACTTAATTCATTCAACTATTCCTAGTACGTTTTCAACATTGTCGTTACCTATGGGGCGGTATGGTTAGTGGTGGCGGTGGCGGCGGGGGAGGTATTGGAGTGTGTGCAGGGCAGCTGGAAACATAAAATCACGTACTTTAACTAAGTGTTACAAACGCACACGCAAGCAATTTCTTTTTTATTACGAAGATATAATGACAATCGTCTCTTCAGAACATCTAGACTTAGTGGACCAATATTGGTAGATTGCAAAAATTTTTACGTTACATTATAAATATGAATGAATTAACAGTCTTTCTGGATGGTCTGAAGGAGGGAATGGTCAACATTTCAGGGAAGAGATAAGGCTGTGTGCACACTATATTCGCACACTAAAACCCCTATGATAATCATTTGAAACTTATCTAGCAGTACAGATAATTAATATGCAATGTAATGGATAAGACTAACTAGGGCTGTGTGAAGGGTGTCACCAGACAACAGAAATATGATTGAATGCGAATAACGAAATGGCCTTCAAACCTTATACAAAGATTTACGTCGTTTATATTCAACCGATTTCTTCGGTACTCGTAGATATGATTGCATTGAAGCGGGTATACCCTCGAGTCAGCCCTGATGTGAACGATCTTTTCAATAACAGCAGGTGCGTTCGACCTTAGGTTGCTACCCATGCATATCCTACCCATAAATATGCTTGTTGTATATTTCACAAGAATTTCTGGCTTGTGCATTCTTGAAACAGTCAGAACGGTTTCATTTGTGATAGTTTTCGGCTTTAAGTCGCATTTAATAAAAATATTTGGCATTCAATGCTCTCTGCCTACATTGCTAGGGAGTTGGCGTGATATGAATAACAATCATTATTATTATTATCTTTCCGACAGGCAAGGAGTTCTATAGCTCGTATCAGACATAATCCAGGAGATCAGTAGATAGCAGGAGATATTAATTTCCAATAAATGGAATTAGCAGGTTTCTATGCATGAATTAGGTAGGAACTTAATTTTCACTTTAAACACGTCTATATATGCAGAGATCATGAAACGTATTTAACAGAATCGACACACTCAACCACTAATTGAGCATAAAACTAATCTGGGAAAGCGGGGTTCTACTTGACCTTTTATCTAAACCTTTTCCACAGTTGCGTGGGCCCATGAAAAGGATAAGACAAATGAAAGACCATGTAAGGGAACATGCATGTTAAGATAAGATTAATTACGCGTTAAGATAAATTACGCTTTAATGACTTTGTTGTGTAGATATAACATGCGTATATCTATTTGTTGAAGATGGAATTAAAACAAATAAGAATACCTACCTACATATTAATTACTAGAAGCGCAATTATAATGAAACTTGGCATATTTTGGCAATATCTCATAATATATCAATACTCCGTAGAAAATAAAACGTTTCGTTTCGTTTCGAAAATAAAAAAATAAAACCTGTTCGTAGAAATTATACATTATAAGATTTCCCAGAATAATTAGAACAATCCCAAATTAGCATTATAATGGATACCTACTAATTTTATATATTAAAATTGAAATAAACAAAAAAATGTTATCATCAATTTACTTTGTCATTAATTCACAACAACGCAAAACCGCTAATTTACTCCCCCATAATGCACATCTATGTCAAAATGTTTATGTACACCCATTATTAGTAGGTACATGACCGTTTTGTATAACACAGGTGCAATTTAACAAGTGTCTTTACATTAGGGAATAGACTAACAAAGGATTACTTACGGTATTATAGACGGGGGTCTTGGTAGAGAGCCTCCTCGGCTTACTGACGCGATTTGATCCACATTGTAATTTTGTGGCCAAGCCGCGTTATCTTCTATTACCGATCTGTAACGATGTAACTTTCTAAACATTTAGTTAGCTAAATAAACATCGCTTTGAAACTTACGATTTGTTTTTAATGTAAATCATAATTAATTTGTTGTAGAGATATGATTAAAAAACAATTATCCAAAAGTTCCAATTGATGAACAAGGTTTCGTGCCAAAGATCATAACTAAAACTGACATGACAGCACTTTGAATCGTAGGAAAATACATATATTAGCTATAGTACGTATAAACCGTATTAGGCTCCAATATTTATACCTACTGTTTATAACAGACGTGAAGGACCTCCTAATCTACATACTCATATTTCAAGTGTTATATAACAAACAATTTCTCAAAACAGGGACACAAAGGGTGATTACGAATTTCCATACAGTCCTTCAGCCCTCAACTTTCACAATATTGTTAATAATTTCACCCAACAACCGGGCAGACTGATAGGTTTTTCAAGAGACTTTTTGTTCAACAACCCATATCATACTGCGTAGAAAATGAACTTGTTGACATAATGAAGGTTATTCCCGACGTTTCTATGTAAATTACAAGAAAGCTGTTCAATTATAATAGTATAGGTACTATGAGTCTGCGTACATAAAAGTAAGGGCCAATATTTTAAAAGGGATTTCGCTATCTGCTAGTATTTTCAATATTGCGGTTCCATTAAGGGAATTTTAAGATTGCCCGCTTAATAGAATTATATTGCAGCCCCATTACGCCCAACTCTAAATTAGCTTTAACGTTTTACACGGAATTTATGGCGGAACGTAGCTAAGGGCCTTTACTTTTATGTACCACTTAGGAACCTAGTGAAGTTAAAAATACATTCTGAAAAACTATAATATGAATATTCGCTAACATTGATAAAATATTCACAGTAATATTATTTTCTATTTACCTGAATAAAGTTTTACACTTCAATTACAATTAATTTTTCTTACAATTATAATACCTACACATTTCTAATTTTGATTAATTACAGCAACCCGAATTAACCTTTACGAATAGCAGCCTAATAATATGGTATGAATACAGGAACATTTGATATCTGCTTAAGATGTTCAAAGATGTTAAGAATTGACCAATATGTTACATAATATCATTGGTATACATGGATTGTGAAGTGACGCAGGAGTAAAAGTAATCTTTAGGCCAATTGACTATTTTAACTTTAGTAGGTTCTCATAGTCTTCGTGCTTTAAATCCGGTACTGAAATATATATTGCACATTCTCCTTTGATCTACTCGTTCCAAGTCTGTCGTCAGAAGACTTACTGTGGCCACTCCATCCGGGTGAAGTCCTCATCCTCAGGCATCCAAGTGTAGCGTTTGGGGTCAGGTTGGCTACATACAGACCTTGGCCGCCGGCGGAAGTACGAGCACTCCAGATCGGCGTCATAGGCGCAAACCTCGGGGGGAGCCGGGGTCGGTTGGCCAAATCTAACCAAAAAGGGAACGTGTTGAATGTATTTAGAGGATGGAGGGCACGTTAGGGATATGGTTCCCTTCCATAGGCGAAAAAATAATATTCGCCGAATATTTTTGTTTTGTATCCTTCATTGGATGTCTGCGGAAAATTGTTTATAGCACATGCGAATTAATAAAATTAGTAAAATAAGAGCAGTAGACAGAACTACAGATCAATTATAGATCAGAAAATATGATAATTTTTTTCCTGACAACGAACTTCACGTATTTTCAAACCAATTTGCAAGTTTTACATTATTGTATTAAAAATATAACGTTGTTCACGTTATCACGAAACAGGTATGAGACTGAACTCCCACTACAACTCCAGAAGGCATCAACAGCAAATGTCGTGCTATTTGCATGTATTTATCATAACGATCGTATCATTTACTGCGATGGCAGAAGATTATCCTTCGAAAATGTCGGCATTACCTGGGATACCGCTGAATGGGCGCATAGTCGGTGTTGAGATTCTCATCTGATGGCACACGCCGCCGGACGCACACGGATAAAAGTGATGCTCTGAAAACGACAAATATGCTATGAAATAAACAATTATGCACTACATTTAAAATTCCCGTTACAAGCAATGACAAAGTTAACATTTTCAAAGCTTAATTGTGTAATTTTCCTTAATGTGAGCGTTGAAATGACGCGGAAGACACTGATAGAATCACTCAAGGCGCAGGAAGTCGAAGTAAGTGTCGAATATATTAAGAGACCGTCCGTTTGCCCTCAGGAGACCTAATACTATTACGAGGGTGAGGAATAATAAAATGCCCAATTTGTTACCTTAACCTCCTTGAAAGGATACATTTATTGACGAAATGAAGTTAGGGACAAGATGCATAAGTGGTAATAACAATAAAAATAGAAAAAAAAACTATTCGTTTTTATCTAATTAGTATAGTAAATTAAATGAAAGTAAAATAGTAACAACGCGTAATCGAATAATATTTAGATTCATTTTATTACTTTGAATAACTTATAAGAGCTTATTTTCAAACACCATAATAAAGAGCGGAATATAACGCGATACGAGTATAACACCCAAACATGCTTTTTATCCTCTAACAGTTATTTTATTGAGAAACCATAAATAAAAAAGTTTTTAACGAAACTTTACATGAGAAATACGCGACGAACAGAAAAAATAAATTCTTTGTGTTAAACATTATCATTATTATGTTTGTTTCAATTGCGACGAAACAACAGCGATAATGCTCCTCCACCATGGTAGGGATCGAAAATGTTATTGCCGGCACGGGCGCTATAAATTTCCTACGTGTACTTACGTAGAAAACCGAACCGGCTCATATGTTATGCATGGACAGCGTGCTGATAGCGCTCGCGGGATTGACTGCGGACTTGAGCCGTAAAAATTGTGGTAAAGTGTAATTTCCGTCAATTGAATAGAGCATAATGTACCATAGATAACAGGAAATATATCTTTTTTATTAACGATAACATGTAATACACATAATAGGTATTGAAAGTAAATGTTAAATGATACATACATATGTCACCACGGCATGTAATCTGCATTTTATTATTAATTATTAACGTAAATATTTTTTAATACTTTAAGAAGAATCATTAGTTATTGCTTCATTTTATAAATGCATGTATGACATAGAAAATGTACATAAGATGTAGATGACTAAATCACAAATTATAGTGTCCCTAGAAAAGCAAAGGAGTTTTCACATAATTAATTGTACTGTTACTATTTCTATAGATAATTGTATTACACGCAGACATCCAAATGTGTACATCACATAAATATTTATCCAGGACACGAATTGAATCCACGGTCTCCGTTTTATCACTGAGGGTCTCTAACCACTCAACCGATAGACCAATAATGATATAGTTTGAGTGAAACCTTAAGAGGACATTGTTATCAGTAACAAGGGAATAACATACATATTTCCAACTTGAACATAGAAAAGTGGTCTCATATGTTATGCATGGACGGCGCTTTGATAGATCTCAGGGGATCTATCGAGCTGAAACTTCACGCCCGTACCGCTAGTAATTATTCTTAGTTTTATCACGTCCGGTAACTGGAATTTATTGTAGCGTATCATCCCATGGGTTTCGACGAAATTTCCAGACTGTAACCAACTATAACCACGCCATACTCAGGCATATGGACGTGATATGATATCACACTTCAAAACTTTGTTTAAAGAATTCAAGTTTGTAGGTTATTAGGGAAATTCGTTGACTTTCAATTTAAATCAACTTTGGTGCAATTACTTTTATGTTAATTCTGTATTAAAACTTATACCTGCATTAGTTAATTAGGCTTTTGTATTTTTACTTAAAACTAGTTACTTTAATGAATAGAATCTTTATATACGAGCCAAAGCACCACACATGTTGGTGGTTTGGCTGTCGGTATCTGGAAAACGTACCTATTGGCTCGTGAACATGGACTCTCGATGTGGTACTGGGACAGGCATCCGAGGAATCTGTCCTTCTTGGACTTCTCCAGCTCCAGCAGATCCAGTTGTTTGTTGTTGATACAGTACTGTTCTCTGAACTCCTGGAGATGTAAGATTTCGATAAGTCTCACGGCTAGTGGGATAACGAATAGTAATGACAAGGATCGATTTAGTTATTAGAACGGTATTATTGATTAGATATGTTCAAAATTGGAATGTGTTAGTAACTTCATTAGCACCGACGAAATTGCGCACGACAATTGTGCCTAGTTTAATTCGATATATTAGCGGAGTTTGTATCTGGTAAGGTTTGCAAGACGCGGTTCAAAGTAATCCTAAATTGAGTTTCCAAAGTGGTAACTATGTGTTGTTCTGTTTAAATAACTCTAAATCTTTATCGTAGTTGGCAGCGATTTAGGAGACAATATCAACTATACAGACATTATGTTGCGCTATCATTGGTGTTTATTTCTTCTTTAAAGGATTGTAAAGGGCGCACTTAGGTAAGCCTCGAGTCATTATCTACCAATGGAAGGATAATAAAGGTTGCGATAGCCGCTACAAAAGTCATCAAAAGCACATAAGCTTAAAAATGTATATTAAAAGGTACATTATAAAACCTACAAAAGATTTATTAAATTGGACCGTCTTAAAATTCTCCTTATAAGAAACATAGAAACATTCTCTGTTTACATTATGTGTGCTCATAAATTTGAATACATATACATTATTTCCACAGTTTATATTCCTATTACTACGAGGAATGATAGATCTACTATTAAAATCAGAGGAATCCAATTGTCTCTTTGTTATTTTAGTCACTAGAAAAACAGCGAGCAAAAATGTTATTGTCTTATTATGCCCCTGTCATTCGTCTACCCTTAGTTCTGTGTGCGAAGAGCAATAATTTTCTATGAAATTGCGTAGACCTCACTCAGTCTGTCAGTTTCAACCCTCGCAGGGTAATACATCTATCGAATCAAAGGTATCTTTAGGTAGATTTATTACTGCCGTGATTTGGGATTCATTTTAACTGAGTTATTGTAAGCGAAATAGTTGTTTAGCTTCGATCATGTTAATGTAATAATGAAGAATAATATCTAACGATAGTCACAACGTATTTTCGTGAAATAGTAGACATAATAATACATAAGTACATATTTATCTAAATCTGTTACATTGGCAGTAAGTACATCATTTGTATGACATCATTACTCGTAAATGACGTATGGTATTTCATGCAGAGCCAACCAGGCAAAAACCGTGTTTAAAGACGATAAATTTCTTAGAAACTACATAGTAGGTAACGCTGATGATTGAAAAGTACTTTTGAATGAATTAAAAGAAAACAATACTAAATAAATAAACTTATCTATCGAAGTCTGACCTGTTTCGAGTACATGGTGGTCTTGCTGGGTGGCCGTTCCTCGTTGGCCCTCTGCCACTTTCTGCCCGCGTTTTCATCCTCTGACTCGTATCCTTTTGCTGAATGTGCTATGTCTGCCTGTTGAATAAATAATATGATTTTATTACTAATTTCGTCAATAGATACGTTATCGCTTTAACAGGATAGGTAGCTAGCACCAAATTCGAAGTATAATAAAATGATTATTGAAAAGAATGCTCATGTATTTTATTTGTAACATGAAATGAAAATTTAACGTGCACCAAATTTGAAACAACCAAGGGCAAGCAACACTAATAACGCTATCATTCTCTTCGAGAGAAATGAATTACAGCCGTTAAGCTTCTGAAATTTAGCGCCCCAAAAATTGGATCGCTAATGGCGCTCAATTTACTCACGACGTATAGTAAAACGTTAATTCCCTGTTCAGGGACAGTATATAACGTTGATTAAGTATATTGACATAAACATAGCAATGACTAATTCTCAAACTCCATAATTAATTACTTTAGGAATTAACGACAATAACGAGGCCCTTATTTTCATTATACGTTCTTAATCTGTCAACGTACATCATATATATGTATTATATTAAATGGATATATTATATGCAATGGATAAAAACAGTAGCCTCGATGCTGCTGAAGCAGTTTGGGTGGCTGGGTGACCACTGGTGGCAAATTTTCACAAGCGTATCGGATGACACGTTATGTAGTCGATTCTAATTTTAATCGTTTAACGTCCTTTGAGACCTTAAAAGCGGCTTAACGCACGCATTGCTCAGCAATTCGTATCTGCACCGATCCGGTCTGGAGCTTCGTGGTATAGTATACTCCAAATCCCCCTATTAACTGCAGAGATCCTTGCTCAGCAGTGGGATGTGAAAAAGGTAAACTAATCTATAATTATGTACGTACGTTATTCGAGTTTTAGATAGTTTAGTGTAATATGTACAATATATGATGTTTGCAATTGTATCCAATTGAGATGAATACTCCAAGTTAATTATTTCATAATTACAACAAATTTCCTTACATTAAGGAAGTCAGTGAATTCAGTTTTCATAAAGTTCACGTTAACACAAATATGCTTTTAGCGCTAACCCTTTTGTTATAAATTACTGTTTAGTTTGTAAGCATAAAGTTACTCGTATAAGCAGTTTTAGTGCTAGAGGGAATAATTAGGGACTATTTATGCTTCATTCATGTGTAAATGTCCTGGAATGTACGTGCTATCGACCTTCGTGCAGATTTATTTATTTATGTACTAGACGTATAGCATAGTACCACCTGAGCATACTTGTATTTAGAAGAATTAATTATCAATATGAAACGATTGAGTTCCACGTATCTCTGTTGAGTGGGAAAGAAGTTGTTCGTTCTGTTTTACATAGTTTGTTTCCAGACAAATACATACAATATAACCTAGCAGTCTTCAAAGTAAGGTTGATTAGACTTTTCTAGGCGTGCGTTATTCATCTCAGGATACATCTACGATCTGTCCTCCCTCCAAACCTACATATATAATGCGTTGTTTTTATTTATTTATTTATGCCGATGCCGAATTTTATTTCCGAAAAAAATTCATTACCGAATTTTACGTGGGAAATGTACATAGGTTGTGCTTATCTGTAACTGAGATGTTTTCAGTGGTAATACAGATTTATACCCGCCCAGTCTACATATTCCAAGTATTAAAACGTTAGGAATTATTCAGTTGAGTAGCAAAACGTACATATATTAAGTAATAACCTTCAATTTCTATTCGATTCGTTTACAGCAAAGAATAAACCTAATTCATTAATTTTTATGTCGGTCCGTTTTAAAATGTCCAATTAGTAATGTAGAACA
Organism: Aspitha aspitha aspitha; assembly: GCA_018246895.1. Classification (NCBI taxonomy): domain Eukaryota; kingdom Metazoa; phylum Arthropoda; class Insecta; order Lepidoptera; family Hesperiidae; genus Aspitha; species Aspitha aspitha. Next base: position 15,952 of record DWGJ01000193.1, on the reverse strand, counting down.
AGCGACGGCAAATTACAACATAACAAAAGTCTGTAGTCTGTATATATCCCTTCGCCTGCTATTTTGAAATTCATATTTAATATAAATGGCACTAATTAAATATGTTGACAAAAGGTGAAATGATGAAGTTTCCCTCTATGAAATATTTCATCAATAAGACCTGCTGAAGAGGAGAATTAATGCTTTAAGGAACTGAGCTAAAGCGGCCATAAATAAAGGTATGAAAGGTTATAAACGACGCTATTAGGAGAAAGATGATAAAATACAGCCATTTTTGGAGAGCCCTAAGACTTCGTCCCTTGAAGATGAATATCGGTGTGAAATCCGATAATAATATTTCCAAAATGATGATATAATTATGCGTAAAATTTACTCTTATAATCATTTTGTAATGAATGACTAATCAAATAATATAACCGTTGATAATTACCCGAAACTCAAAGGACATCTGTAAGCTAACACTTAAAATTGTTAATTCTATTACGGCATAGCAGTACCTAACAATCATCAGCAGTTACAACTTCTTGACAAATCGTTTTAGGTTTAAGAGTTGTGCTGCAGGAAAAATCACTGCAAAACAGCTGACAATATTTGTAAATTACAAAAAACATAGACGGATATTATGTATTACCGATTACAATGACTCACTAACACCGAATTTACGAGTAAGTCACCAATATATTTCAATTTCTAATGTTTTTGAACGGCCCACATTTTTATATATAAAAATTTGGTGTTAAAAAACTTGACTATTACATAAAGATAAAATGTACCTTTACGGGTTATTTATCTTTTATGTTATAGGATTTACATTTAGTTTAGTTAGTTAAAAATTATTTTAGTCTTAACTAGTGATCACATTGTGTAATATAATAATGTGCCTAGGAGTGTGAAGTAAGTTTTCATCGGTGACACCTACTGCCACCATCTAATCGCTTCCAAAATATATTACCCGTGCACACCGGACCGATCAAAATTAGTTTTAAAATAGATTATCGCTTACAGAAATTTGCGCTGCGACGCTTTAAAGCTAAATTAAAGTCATGTCTAATTTACACAAAAATACGTGTAGCTATATTTTAGTAAGGAACGTATATTATTTGAAAATCCATAATTAATTGGATCACGATCACGAAGGGCCAACAAAGTTATTTTTTAAAGGCAATCCAACTACGTTATTTATACAGTTTTACGTAAAATGTACTTAAATAAGCTAAAGATAGACTAATAATAAACCAGATAATAGATACATTTAGATATTAATATTGATTTGACTGTACTTAACGCGAGTGTTTAAGGTGATATGTTGACCATACAAACGATTGGTAAGTATTGGAACATTGCTAACGTTACTTGTAAATTTTCGAAGGGGGCACAGTTCATGCCGTTACTATTGAGTTTGAGCGCGTGAGTACACATCCACGTTATTGAGGCGATGTATCAGAAACGACAAACGTGAACCGAACGTCCCACGTATTCGTGTCTCATCTGACGCCATGTAACTTATGTACGAACCGCAACCTCAGTTCGCTTTGCTCGCCTCCAAATACACCGTCTATTTACATAAACGAACAAGATGAAGCAATTAGTTGAAAGAGAATTCCGCGCGTGTGATCATTGTTTTACTTTGGAAATTAATGCGATACAAATTAATCTAATTCTGAGAAACGGTGGAATGACAACTTAGTTTAAATTGTGGAAATTAATCTTATGTTTTGCTACAGAACGATAGTAATAATTATTATAATAATAATTGCAACGTACGAGTGAGTTCGAGAAGCGAAAGAAGATTGTGAATGTACATTATAATGGTGAAAACATTTATATTAGTATCAGAACTTCACTCGTAGTTTAGATTACATTAAATCTGTTGACATTAATTCCACAGGGATTGGGATTTTTATATAAACAAGTGGACGGCAATAATTCGCAAATAATTGTAATCAGTATACCGTAATTCTGTAAAATCGTGTAAAAGATATTTTTCATTACAAAAATGGATGACATTAATATTTCAATAATGGAAAAAGTCTGTTCGAGTTTAAAATATTTGAAATGAATTTTACTATCAGTTGGCTTATTTCGTTTTATTTTCCACGTTCCATTTCATAATGAAAATGGGTTTCGATATTATTTTTAATGAAATTTCAAATCGTAAACCCTAGCACCTTATTGCACTGAAACATAACATCACCAGGCGGTGTAAGTAGAAATTTACAATGTGTTTATAATACTGCCTTTTAAAAGCCTCGCATTCCTACTGTATAAACTGTACAACTAAACTAAATGTTTTATACATATGAACACAAAGGCGTGAGATTTAAGATTATTGAAAGAAAGACGTAAATGGAATATAAATTTACCTCTAACATTATGGTCAATTTTCTAGGTGTATACCTACATATAATACTAATAATATAATCAAAATGACAGTGCAAATGCAACTGACTTCTTCAGATGAAATTTAATTTACATTTTCCCGAACAAAAGAGATTTAAATCTCGGTTGCTATTTCCATTCCAATGGGTATTCCATTCCATCTTTAAAATTAGGTATTCGATTTTTGAATTTGTTACTTGAGTGATGAAAATGTTCGAGTTTATCAAAACATAACACAGAGGTTTGGCAGGTATACTTATATGCCTATATTCATTATTATCAATGAATACAAGTTGTTAAATCAATAAATCAAAGTCAATAAGGTTTAATATTGTAACAAATTGATTGAACTGTAATACATTCATAAACATTTTAATTAAATCGGAAGTAATTTATATTGAAATGTGGAAATATTTAGGTACAATTTTGAATTATTGTAATGAGTAATATCGAAATCTATGACTATTTCTGGCAGTATTTACACAATATAATTTTCTGCTCTTACGTTGCGAGTTTCTTTGTATAGCCAAAGTACTCGTACATATTATGTGTAACAAATTCATGTACTTCCTATCTTGACCAAATAAGTCTGACATCGGCTGATGAGGGAGTCAGGAGTGTCAGAAAAGAGTGGTGAATGTAGAAGAACCACTTAATATTGTAAAGATAGAGGTATTTGGCACTCGGTGCTTTCTGCTTACCACGTCAGGGACCTAGCGTGATGGTACAGTAATAAAAACGTTGTATTTTTGTTAGTGGTTACCTGAGTCGAAACGGATACACCTGAGCCACCCGCGCCGCCACCTGCAAGCGAAAGATTCATTGAATTGGGTAATTTTCTACCGACTTCAAAAAGGAGGAGGTACTCAATTCGTCTGTATTTTTTTTTTTTTCTCCAAAAGTAACAATAATTGTACCTACATTATATTATAGTCGGTAGGTACCTAGTACAAAATGTATGTTGATTATTAAGTCGTTGAAGAATACGTAATTATTTTTTTCTTTTTAGTGCATACCTATTACTTTGATTTTGGAATAGTAAGTTTTTGAAGTTGGTTTTTGTTTTGTTAAAATTGTTGTTTATTACAACTGATATCATAATGATTAACAGCTTTATTTAGCCGACCTCCGTTTCGTTGCAAATGTAGACAAGAAATGGTGTTCATAAATTAAATAAGTCCACATTAACATCAGCCGTAGGCATCGGAATGGACGTAAACTAAACGCAAGCCGTTAAGTTAACGTTAAGATGTTATGGATCGTGAAGCGGTTGAAACTATTAATCACTTCTGTTCTAAAAACGCGCTGTTTTCGTTCTTATTATACTCGTATGTCGAGTTCAGCGTTGAGAAGTGATTAAGGTAACTGAACAATACGTGTCGCAAACATCTAGGTAAACACTGTTTCTATGGACTTAAATATTTGAACTGACTACAGCTTACTATGATAATACTTGCTTTGAATATTATGACTAAGAAATGATAATAATAAAGTACAAGAACTCTGTAAAACAGAAATATTTGGAACTCGATGCTTCCTGCCTACTCAGTGTTTTAATTCGCAAAATATATATAACAGCGTTTAAAGAAACTTTCAGAATTTTTTTAGAAAAGCTTTGGTACTTTCATGCATTAATCCTTACAAGAAACGTTTCATAGTTATTGGTATATTACAACTTATTAAGAGAATACAGATGAACTACATAGAATTACACACATTGTTTGCTACATTAGCTGAATATGTATATTACATTAGTGAAACTAAAAGCGTCTCAACTGCTTGCTTGTCTACCCTATTAGCCTTTATTTAATCAGCGGTGGCCTGTAAGCTTCACACTAATGTTGCTAATGCATTATCAGGGTCTTTGACCTAAACTCAATATAACATAGCCCATTATTACATGTATTTTCTTAGTTATATTCAATAAGCATAACTATAACTAGTTAGTAATCATAATCATATACACGAACAGGCATATCCTATTGTTTATATTTCAATTTCTTACGCCAAAGGTTTAGAGTACAAATCCTGGCACGTACTCATATCTCGAAATTTACGAAATTACGTGCATTTTAAAACTGATATTGGTCTCGCTATAACGGCGAAGGAAAACATCGTGAGAAAATCTATACAGTATTCTTTCTAATGTTTTCTGACGTGTGTAAAGTTTGTCAACTCGCATGCCAGCGTGATGGACATTTGGCTTAAACCTTTACATCATGAAAGGAAAAGCCTAAAACAATAAAGTGAATGTAAAAAAAAACCAGAACTCGATAAGCTCTTTCTCGGTTTTAAAACACATATTAAAATCAATTATTGTTATAATGTACCTACGATATATTGTGTATATGTAGTACGTCCGTACGTATGTACGTTACTAACAATTCTTCCACAGAAATATGAAAAAGTATGCATCGAAGCAATATCTTCGTTTCGGTGTTTGAGTACAATTTGGTTGCATTCTTTTCGGTATTATCAAACATTTTAAAAACTTCGTACAACAGCGAACAGAGTGGGAACGCCTCGCAACTGGGACAAAAGAGAAAAATAGGAATTGCCTCGTTGTGCATATTTAAAAATGGTAGCACTGTTTTAATTGTAATTTCGGGCTTTACTTGTTTAGTTTAGAAGGATTTCCAGTAAAACAGTTGAAGGAATAAAAATGTTCTATATTTAAATTAAGTTTGTCTTCATTATCCATTATCAAATATCCAATGAATAAAAAAGACAAAAAAGTTAGCATCTTTAATCTACTCGTAAAACCTGTAATAACTCAAACATTATATTATACAAATACGTAAGAAGTAATTTATGATTAGATAATAGAATGTATTACACTACTATATTACAATTTGTATATTCTATATATTAGTCCAAAACTATGATCGCGAAACTCCCAGTAGTACTCAATGAGTGGGACCAAAATTTCAGCATGTAGAGACAACTGGAACACGACAATGTTTGCAAAAACTTTGCTCAGTGTAGAGTTTAGATTCTATTTGTGTACGCTAGATATCTAGTGTTTTGTAACTAGACGCCTTGATTACACTTTACCCGCATGTCGGTAACTTTTGTTTCATTTTATTTATATACATATATACCTATGTTAATGATACTGGCAACGTTTACACGACCGCCACTCGCCAATAGGGGCCAATTTCAAACTTCTGATAATGATCGTTTTACCTTGTAAATATCATGATTTGTGTAAAGCATTCATTCCATTTCTGTAACTGTTCAAATACTACTTTACTACTGTACTAATAATCTTTTAATCTCTCTTATCATCCGTAATAGACTAGCATATTAGTTATTTGTATGATTCGCTATGACTTTTATGTATAAAAATATTATAAGTATTAAAAAGGAAATGAAGAAGTCCTTGAAAATGTCTTTTCAGCCCGAGATCACTCCCCTAAACAATATTACTCCTCCGGATATTACGACTCGATGTTGAAGACCGAGTCAATTTAATACAAACCGTACACAAATATTACAAACGTGTATGTTCGTCGTGTAGATTGTGCATTCAATTGTTTTACGGGAAGAAATTAACCATCAGAATTTGTTGGGCATTTATTTTAAGCCCTTTTTTTCTACTGCTGTACGAGTACAAGGGACATACGAGTAAGGAAGGGTTTTAGGTCCATATTGTACATACTGCTGACAAAGTGCATAATGACAAACTTCACTCATCAAATATACTTTATGACAATCTCTAATATGTGCAAGTTTTCTTACGAATTTTGTAGAATGAAATCAAACTCATCAATGTAGCGAATGATAACTTTTAGGTTATAAAACACAACTTACTAAAGTCCAGGCCGGGGCATTAATGTCACTTTTCGATAGATATAACGGCTACCATTCTGGAGTCCACTGAGCATGGTTCAATGTCGCTCAGTCAGACGTTTAATGATTAGTTTAAGTATCTTTTAGATTTACACGTTTATTATTTTCTTTACGACGGTCATTTATAATATTGGCATGGATTAGAAATATGATGCTATTGCTGAGGTTGCAAAGCCCGACCTTTTCACAGACCTTTTACCCTTTCCAACTCGCAATCATAGCTATTATGGAGCTTACGCCACGTTCGCGGTGTTATGTGTTGACAATAATTGAGGATGAGCGCCTAAGCGCCCCTGCGACCCGTACTTCAAGTAATCTACTTAATATAGGTTATGGTGGTGATGTGGAATATTCGAATTTCATGCTCAATTTTATTAATTTATACATAAAAAGGATATCGACAAGCAAGAGAGCCTTTTGACAAATCATGGAACGAGTTCAGAGAAGTTTGTGTATACGATTAGCACACAAAACAACAAAAATTTTTTTTCCTTTCATGGAGTTCAAAATTTGCATTTTGTTATACGAGTACCTACTTCACCCCAATACACGTCTTTATCAGATATAGAAGAGATCCTCACAAAACGATTTATCTTAACTGGTATTTTGCAAAATTTCGCGAGAATTATTTCCGCACATCATTTTCCCTTAGTGGAAGTAATTTTTTTCCAGGAATTACAATGTTATCGCATACGCCAGCCCTGACAATATTGGAAGAGGCTCGATTGAACACATTTGAGGGATTAAGATAAATATTTTTCTCGTAAACAGACGCCAAGGGGGGCCGTTCTGAAGTAAGCATTGATTCGTCATTTTTCCTCTGGCTAAGTACCAATATAGTAACTTCGCGATGTTCATTTTTCTGGGTTAGGTTTGGGTAAATTAGATGAAATTGTAGCGGTTAACTAGAGGCAGCAAGATCAATAAATCAGCTACCATAATTATTAGCAAATACGAGTCTGTTCGAAAGATGTTACTTAAGATGTACCCAAATTCTCTTCACTTTACTCATCCGCTGAGGGTATTGCCAGATATTACGAGTACATCCTGCGCTAAAACGTGAAGTGTTACCGAGAATCTGAAGCGAAAGCTTAACGTTACTTAGCGAACTACGGTACGAGCTGATCTTCAAGATTGCTCGAATTGGTAAGCTACATAGTATGACAATGTGCTGGCCAAATAGCTCATTCAAATACCAATCATTATGGTAAAGAAGTTGAATGAGACAATTTCTTGTTAAAGATGATTTCTATACGCGACCAGGCGACGCAAATGGCCAGATAACCTTGAAGAAATTGAAGAAGAACTGCTAGTTGGATTTACGACTGCTAGCAGTGCCGTAATTTAGAAGAGATCCATACAAATCAGGGCAATAAACTTTAAAAGGTTGATACCAGTAGTATACCAATAAATGAAGCAAAACTGTTATACCCAGACACAAAAACCTGCTGATTACAAATTTCTTTGTCAAGGGTAGGAATCGAACCCGCCATCTCCGGTTTAGTCAGGTAATCAACAAGAGGCCAATCCATAAGGCTTGATATTTACTTGATAATATCCTTTATTATTTCAGAAGCAGAGTTCCCAGCTCAATGTTGCGGTCTAAACAAAAGAGCAATATATTTCTCACAATAAAACGAAACTTCCGTTATGATACCGTTCGAAACTTTATTGTTGTCCATTACGTGGCTGAACTTCTATTGGGCAAAAGGAAAAGTTTTCAAGTGTTCCCAATGAAGCAAATGAATTGATTCATCGGACAGTATTGCAGCGCATTAAATACATTTTGTGCCTATAATATTTTCGTAAATACTTATTTTTTAAGCGATGTAGGTACATAGGTAAGCATTATTGGTTGTAATTCTCGTGCCTTATTCCTTAATGCCTGTACGCCTATGCGCATTTTCGCATAACTTGAGGAGTCTTGGGCCTTATCTAAGGACGCTGCTCCAGTACGGAATGGTAAATATCTTAGGTATCTATGAGGTCAATCCTTGTGCTTAAATTTTTCTTTATAAGTTTACATCGAGGTCTTAAGAATACCTAAAATTTTCTGACTTTCAATGCGTATCACAGAGGTATTAAACCACCCTGAAATCCCCCGAGACGTATAACGACACTATTTTATAGGTCTCTGGTCCGGGGACTTAACTACATTTTTAGGCAACAAGAAACGGATGAAGAATACTTGCTATATAAATTTATTTTATATGTCAGAATAAGGCCTTGCCACCAGCCGTTTTACGTTCCCTTTTATTACATTTTTACTTGTCCTCGTAAAAAAATTATTGCTGTAAGCGTCTTAAACTGTTGAAATCAGATATTGTCATCATTGAAACTTGATGTAAATATTATTATTTTTATTATAATTATACGAGCAGTTATATACATATATATTTGTACATTAATAGACCACGTTTCTTGATTGTGCATCAAATATTACACAGGTTTCGGCTTAGTGGAAATGACAGATAGCATCGAAAATTATGCAAGCATTGACTTTGGGTGTTAAGATGTTTGGCAATAAATATTTCACCTAAATCTAAGTCATATTTAACCCGTAAGAGGCCTATATTTAGTGGTGGAAGAATAAAAGCGTTGAAAAATCTAAGTAGTCAGATATATCCAAGCTAGACGTAAGTATACAGCAATGCATAAGCAATCCGACGAGAGGTCTAATCGATCGGAAGTACCGTAATATGCGCAGCTGAGAACCGACTTCGGTAATTTGCCTCGACGAAATACCGAAGACATTACGGAAAACTTTCTCACTCGTTTAATTTCCCATCGCTGTCGTACATGCTTTAAAATTACAGTCACTACTTTGAAAGGAATTGGATAAATAGGTTTAGGGAATGAAAAATTATGTACTTAAATCAAGATCACAATCATCACAAGCAACACATCAAAACTATTCACATTACTAATATACAATTGCAATTACATCAACATAATTATAACACGTGACAGACGTAACGTTACAGTAGCCTGCAAGGTAAGAGGACTGCACTCAGCCTCCGAAGTGGTGCTCAACGGCTGCTGATTTTGAATGCAACACGTTTTCTCTTCCTGAACATTAATAGAACCAGCAGACGACGTCAGTATGCGGAGTATTTTCATCTATTCAGGAATTCTCGCTAGACACTGTGTAACTTTTATATTGGTCGCTTTAGATAGCAACGAAGGAGTGTAGGTAGGATTTTTGTCCTTTGTCAATTGTATCTCGTCTTTAATATCCAGTTGTCTATCTATATAACTGAGGATTTACAAAATGTTAAAGTTTTTTTGAACACTTATGTTTGAGTTTCGACAATTTTCCATTAATATTATCAGTACTAAATTTATCGAGTCTCGGCATTTTTCTCGGTCTGTAATTCATGTTCCAAATGCAAGGAAAAGGAGGGAGATAAAATACGTATTGACTGTTTCATATCCACCAAAAAAAAGGAAAAAAATACATACAGGTGAAATTAACATAAAGCGTTTAAAAATAAGGAAATGTGGAGGCTAGTAGAAGTGACAAAATTAAATTCATTTTTTAATTGTTACGTTCAGGGCTTTAGACAACTATTTAATGGACTTTTTTAATGACTGTTGCTGTAATCATCTGTTGGCGGCGTTTCAATTTAATTTTCCTCGGCGAAATATTTTGCAGCAATTTGTTAAATCACCGCTTGTGATTTGTAACAGCTTCGCTCACGCTGCGTGAAGAGAACCAAATTTAGGATTAAATGTTAATTATTATGTGAGGAATTAAAAAACATTAAAAAGATTTTTTTCGAAAAAGCAAGGGTTTCGACTAACTACATATAACTAAGTGCTAACCACCTACAACTAAAAATACCGTACGTATTATTATAAATACCTATACAAACCGGAAATTAATGACAATTGCTAATCTGTCAGTTGGGTAAGTTTAGATAGGTTTTTGTATGGCATTTAATCAATTAGGCAGACAGACAGGCCACCTGATGGTAAGTGGTCAGCACCTCTGGAAATGTGCCACACCCGGAGAGTTGCCTGTTTTGAAAATTGTAACGATTTTAATGTTTTGAAAATATGTTTATGTTCTATTGTCTTTGGATACTTATTTATTTCCAAGAACTGTTTATGTAACCATGTAGGTTTAATGCACTTTGTAGAGATATGTATGTCAATTAATAAACCAACCAATATTTATAATTAAACGAACAAAATACAGCCTCCGTTGATACCTACGCTAAAATAAATATTCTCTCGGATAAGATTTTTAATTTAATTAAGTTCGGAATCCCATTAAGTAAAATGCACAAGCGAATAATATTCAGTACAGGGATTGCTTTACTTATAATTATAGCATATTCAGATTAAAAGCTTTGCGGTGAACCGATTTTAAATTACTTATAATAAAGAAACAAACAAGGTACGCGCAAAAAACATAACCCTCTCCTTAAAGTCAGGTAAAACCCAACGTTTATTTGAATTTGAACATGAGACTTGATTTGCAAACAGTGTTAGTCTACACTTAGATTTTAATTCCCATTTCGAGGATCTAAGGTTTAATTCCTGCCAAGCAATTCGTACTTCAAGAATGTGTTTTATAAGATCTGATTATGTTTAGCTAGGTATTTATTGGTAAAAACGAGTATATTTATTAATAAAAACTGATGAATTATTTCTGATTAGCTTTCCAAACTATTGGTAATTCTGATTATCCATCAATTGTAGTGATTCCGGTTGAAGTGTGGAGTGTGTATTGCGTCTACCTCGGGGTCCGTGGCAGGTACGGCTGGGCCACCAAAGCGTATCGTCGGAGTCGTCGGAATGAAAAATACTGAACTTTCTTGATTTATTTATTATTCTGATACACTGATTATTAGTTGTTATACACAAATGGTTTCTGATCTTATAGATATATACTGATACTTGAATATATGGACTGATACAATGTCTGTGTTCTGTACGAGACGGTCGCCTGAAGAAGAGGGAATGTAATGGCGTCTGAAGCTGACAATACGACATTCGATAGTGATGGGGCCGTCTTATTGGACTGATACAGATATATAATGATCGCCGCGCACAGATTAATACTATGATTTACCGATAATTCCATAGATTAGTGATGTGTCATGTATTATTATTATAGATTATAAATACTATGTGAATTTGCGTGAACAAAAACAGCTAATAAAACCGTCAATTACGGTTACCAACTCGAGGGACAGAAATTGATTAACTTTGCAGATTTGTAATGTATAATCATGTTACGGCTACAAACTCTGTAAGGTGATTACACGTATCTTTAATACACTTTTGCAGTGTACAATAACAGATTTTTGCTTTCGGGGAAAATCTCAGAAAAGTGCCACACTCTTAAGGTAAGTGATAGGGTTATAAAGCATTTTTATACGCCTTCGGAGGCTGTTTAATGCGGATATGGTATTTGGCCATAAAAGAAATTAGTTTACTAACGACGTGGATTTTCGAATCGCGAATACTTTGCACCGTCTATAAAATTACTATAAGTTAAAGTATTATTTATGGTAGTCCTAAGGATAGTCGCGTTCTGTATTCTGTACCTACTTATTATTAGTGAGTGATTGAATGTACATATATAGCAGATAATACTCGAAACTACTGAACCGATTTTAAAAAATCTTATACTTTGTACAACATAATTATGTACAAAACGTTTACCCAAACCCATTTAAGCAGTTTTTTTAATCTTAATTGCGCAGTACAACATATAATATCATAAACGTGTTCTACATATAAATATAATTCGTATTTCATAGAGACGAGTATTACAATATGAATATCATTATCGGAATCAAAGGACCGAGAGGATTATATCTAAACAAAAGCCGCAGTAATACCGAGGCCCGTTGAAAAGCAAGTTCGGCTGTAGAGGTATCTGCTATTTCGAGCCAATGAGTTTTAATCCGATTAGGACTTCATTACTATAAATGAGTGTCCCTATTTTGAATAGTTTTCATATTAATTTTATTACGCAACTGTGATTCCATTTAGACTACTGAATGATAGCAGAGACTGGCTCGTTGGTGTAATGGTCAGTGTACCTGACCGCTGAGCCGGGAGATGTGGGTTCGATTCTCACCCAGGACAAATTATTGAGTGAAGATAAGCAAGGATGTTTGTATATAGGTGTAATTATATGTTTAGTTATAAATGTAGTCTATCAGCCTTCTTGTTACTCTGTTTACTTTTGTTATTTATCTGTTTGATTTGCACCAGTGACTTTCGACTGCGTTTCACTGCTATAACCTATAAATAATACATAGGACCGTGTTTACTAAGGTACATAAAGATCTTAACTAAAAGCTATTAGATCAACTAAAGCCAGTTCATTTAACAGATGATAATTTTTATTTAACATAGATTAACATTAATATCTTATCTTTTTCCCTGTAGCAACGCAATTATTTCTGAATTATGTATTAGCTAATATCATCACATCAGTTGTCTGCTTTAAAATATATGTAGTTTAAAGTTATACTTTCCTTTGTTATTCTACTCAAATGAGAACAACAAAATGACTTTTGATTACTTACTAGGTAGTCATTTTATTGTCTTCGCAGTAATAAAGCAACTTGCATCAAAACAAAGTAGAATTGCTTTCTCTTTTTATTTCCATGAGCTGCGACTTGGTGAAGAGTGTCATAAAAACTTTAGGACGGCTCTTAATTTAAACCCGTAATACCTTTTAACTGGTACTTTTCAGAAAATATTATTCCTTTCAAACATCTAGGTACAGACGCCTGAAAATATCACAATGGAATGTTCTTTAGTAATGTAAGATTTGATTTCCATTTTCAAATTATTTCTATTTTCATTTTTATTACTATTCAAGTTACGGAATGCTCTACGACTTATTAACATTATATTTTGTGTAAGAGTTTATCTTGTAGATTTGGTAGTGCTAATACAAGTTGTGTACTTAAATATACTGTTTCAAGAAACAATGTTTAGCTAGGTATTATTTTATTTTAATATCAAGTTAATATAAATAGCTGTGCGCACCAACTGAGCGTCAGAAATACCTACATTCGTTTTATTCCATCGAAATGTCTTCTGTTCGCCAATCCGAATATGCGCATATCCGAAGCCACTCTGATCTCCTCGCCTAGCGTTCGTGATCGTTTATTTAGTATTCCCCTATATTGGTAACGTTATCATATCGTAAATATTTATGGGTTCGCCGTGCAAGGTGAAGATTAAATCTTTCACACACTTCCCTCTTAACGCATGAAAGCCTATTCTACAATCGCACCAAAGCGTCGTGCCACGCCAATGCCACTGGCGGCATCGAAAAACGATTTGTATTCTCTTTATTGCTCATGACATTATATAGGTACATAATAACTCGACATTACATTACAAAAAAATGTACCCAATTTAAGAAAAAAATATGAAATATAAGGGTGAAGTCTCAAAGTTGTACGCGACATAAGAGGGGCCTGTATTACAGTACAAATATAAAATATCGTGAGAACGAACCGCTCATTCAAATGTGTAGAAGATATCAAATATTTGCCTGACTTTCACATTGACCTTAATTGTATTGGATAAGGATAGTTCTAGTTTTCTCGCACGAATCATTTTGATTGTGTTTGTGTGCTGAATAAAACATTAATAATAACAAAAGTTAATAACTAATAACTAACGATAAAAATTAAATGTGTTGAATAGTATGGTCAAATAAGACCAGATTGCTAGTTTAATCGCGTCTTAAATTAGTATGCAAATTTAAAAACACTGCTCTGATAAACAGATATTTAAAAAAATAATTACATAAGTTATAATATTATATGTGAAAAAAATGCATATTTTAAAATTGAGAGTCTTTAATATACGCATACAAATTGGTAATAAAATGTTTATGTCGAATATCTATGGACGCATGGAGAATAACTTTGCTCCAACGTAATTGAATTTTTACTAGTCGTGAGAACAAGATGGTGAAGATGAACAGTTGTAGTAACGGCGACGTGGCCCGTAACCCGACAAGTAATGGTCTCTACAAGAAGTGGACTTTGGAGAAACTTCACTACGTTCAATCTGAAAGAAAGACCACGTCAAGAAGCAGTATTCTTTGAAAATGTTTAGTGTCTGTCTACCCGTTTGTAAAATAGGCGACATTATAACTATAATATATACGAGTATATTAGATTGCTTATTTCCAGCCTCAATTTATCTATTTACGATGATAGCAAACGACAGAAAATGGCATCCAGTTTTTCAGGCAACGAACGTTCTCGCAAACAGAATAAACATAAATGTCGTAAACTTTTTGAAGACGTATGGAGGGCACGTACGCTTGACGAGACACTTCGCGTTTTCATACCTACGCGATAGGATTTCATACCTGTTTTATTTTCTGAGGAAAGAAATAACCAAAGGCTTTTTACATTTACTTACATTTAAGAGTCGAACGGTTGGTAATTACGCATCATATTGTTTGTATTTTGAAAGCTTCTTTGAAATGATAGCTGAAATATTTCAGCCGGCAAAAATCAATTTCAGGCAAATTTACAATCAAAGTTTTTGCAATTTTTGTATCCACTCAACACTTAGAATGAGGATTTATATATAATGGTATATGAATTGGTAGTGGTTGGTCATTTACCTTAGTATCTTGCAGAAGCAGGAAGATAAATGGGGTTTGTGTATGCTATATTGTTCTAATTCGAAGAGTGATTAATAAGAAAGAAACTGACATCGACACAATGGCACGATAAAACCATTGACATCGATAAGATACTGATCTTAGCATCCGAATTGTGGGCACCCATGTACTTTGTTGTCATTGTCTATTTTAGTAATTATAGAAATTACCTTCCTTTTACCAGTGATGCGAAGTTTCCACCAAAACATTTTTCTGAATGCAGAAGCGGTGATATAAAAATGAAAATTGTGGTGTATTCACAAAACCCAGAAACGATAACAAACAGCAATGTCATTAATATTTAATAGCATAATTCCATAGAATACTTCGCTTTCCAGTAAGTATAAAATGTAAATGCTATGATATCGCGTAATGTAAT
The DNA here is from genome assembly GCA_018246895.1 of Aspitha aspitha aspitha. Classification (NCBI taxonomy): domain Eukaryota; kingdom Metazoa; phylum Arthropoda; class Insecta; order Lepidoptera; family Hesperiidae; genus Aspitha; species Aspitha aspitha. Next base: position 677 of record DWGJ01000193.1, on the reverse strand, counting down.
TTGCTTTCTGCCTACCCCGCAAGGGACCTGGCGTGACGATATGTTGTTGTTGTTGTTGTTGTAATTCGTTTCATTTGGCCAACACAGATTACAGTGCGTTTTTAGTCGTGAGTGGGTGAGTGAGCGAATGAGTAAAAGATCGAATCAGCGAATGAGTGAATAATTTTTGTAGCAGACGGTTTAATAATTAAGTAAGTATTATACTAATTTAGATGAAAATAATTTAAGTAAAATAAAAAATTACTTCGTTTACCCTATAAGTGTTAATGTCATAGAAATGTATCAGCGATATTTGGGAACGCAAATCAATTTATGTACATAACTTTCACGTCGTTCCTTGGATCTGTTATCCTTAGATACATAAGTCGTTATTGTACATATTTCTGAATAGTTAATTATCTCCATATACGTATTCTAAACATATACCTCTTTATTCTGAATATTAGTAAATCAAGTTTCTGTAAAAATATAGAAAAGATCTAGTTATGTTACAAAAAGGTTTTACTACCTTATAAGTTTTCGTATGAACTTATTTTCAACTAGCGGCCCTCCCCGGCTTCGCACGGCTATAAAACTTTAATGGATGTAGGATGTAAGAGCTTAAGAAATGGAGTAACTTCTCCCGTTTTCCCAACATTTCCCTTCACCGCTCTGCTCCTATTGATTGTAGCGTGATG